>CAWUPE010001228.1:0-19194 GCA_963924145.1 Pyrausta purpuralis | reverse complement strand
ACGCGCCTAACGTTTTTCCCATGTCTATTAAACATTTGTTTGGGTTTGATTGCAACTCAAAACCAATCTCAGTAAAATATCATATGATTTTACGATCCATGAATCAGCATGCCTTTGCCTGCGAGAAAACTTATAATGAACAATTGAGATAACTTGTAAACCTTTTGACATATGGTTTTGTAGATTATGAAAACCCCACGAAAAACAGGTAAACCAAAAAACGGCAAGGTTTTAACAATGTCATAAAATTAGGCCAGTGGGTTAACTTGTCGCATGCAATTGTCAACTTAT
The DNA here is from genome assembly GCA_963924145.1 of Pyrausta purpuralis. Lineage (NCBI taxonomy): Eukaryota > Metazoa > Arthropoda > Insecta > Lepidoptera > Crambidae > Pyrausta > Pyrausta purpuralis. The sequence goes on along the minus strand of CAWUPE010001228.1, from coordinate 18,903 downwards.
TCTGAAATAAGCTTCCACTCGGTTTCTTTTGTAGAAAATTATTTTCCTAACTAAATAGCTAACTAGTTCGCGTGTTAGCTGTAAGCAAAAGCTACTTGTAAATACACTGTGCTTGTGCAACTGGAGAAAAAATGAGATACTTCAACGCCGTTAAAAAAAATTGAAATAAGGAAAAACAGTTCTGTTTAGAATAATTGCGCCAAAATTAAATTCTCTAACAACCAATAAAAAAGGTGGCTGGTTCCTTGCTCAAAGGATTAGCATAGCTATCCAACGCGGCAACGCAGCCAGCATAATGGCCTCCTTGCCGCAAGGAAATGGTTTAGTTTTGAATTTTAAGTTTTTTTTTATGTTGCATGTCTCAGTTTCATTTTTACGCATATTCCAATTATTTCTTTCAATCATTCATCGTTCCATCACTTTTATTATGTACTGATTGCTATCTGCAATAGTAATAAAAGATAAAAAGTGCTGAACCATTTTTTACTGGCTTGGCAACGGATAAAGCTGTTCTATTTAAATTATTAAAGCTTGATGAACGATGCTCATGACAGTGACAGTTGTTATCATTTAATACCCGATGTCATTTTATCAGGACATGGCGTTATTGCGAATAGAAATCATACGGCATATGTGAAAAGGGGTTTAGGGGAATGATAACACAGCAATTAGAGTACAATCCTGGAGGACAATATGATAGTTTAAGCACAAAATATAGATGGTACTGTCTTTACATAAACTACGCGCATTATTTCGGCATTTTTGCAGTAGCCATCATAAATATTAAATTGACGCTATTCAACTTTACTTTAACAATTTATTTGTAAAGATGAAATAAATTTTTATATTAAAATAGATAAATGATTTTGTTTATCTATGTAATTTTTGTATGTATGTTTATGTTAATGCATTTTAAATTTTTGTCCCTCTCAGTACTTTTAAATATTCCGCCACTGACTTAACTCTCTGCATTTCCCAAGCGGTTGACTGGTAGAGAATGCCATAAGGCATTAAGTCCGCCAATTGTACCATTAACAGTGCAATAAAGTTTAAATAAATAAAATAAATAAATTTTTTGAAATGTAAGACAGGCTACTCCCAGGTTAATGGTAGGTCACTCTTTGTCAGTGCAATTTTCATGGAAAGCAAAAAGAACGCGTTGAGTGAAGTCTAACGGTGCTGACGAGGTACAGCCAAATTAACTGTATAGTAAATCTAAGCTAGATGTCTGTGGAGAATGCTATAGTCTGAAACTTGATGTGAAGATAAAAGTGTGTATAAACTAAGCACGTCGTCAATTTAACAAAATCATAAACTGAATCGTTTGACTAGTGTTTATAGCTGTAATAATAATCAAATGCCTAAGGTATAACTTTTTCAAACTAACTAACGGTCCACCGAGAATGCGTCCCCGCGTTTTAAGTCTGCCCCCTTAACTCCAGTTGCAATGTGATGTTTATCTTCCTCGAAAATAAGCTATCCAACACAAAAATATTTTTTCAAATCGGTCCAGTAGTTCCTGAGATTAGCGCGTTCAAAATAAACTAACAAACTCTTCAGCTTTATAATGTTAGTACAGATTTATTAACCTATGAATTCGTATAGAACTTATACGAATTAACATCTTCTTATTCGAACATCAAATTATTCTACCACACTCTAAACCTCTCAAGACTATCCACTAAGTCTACATTTTTATACTCACTCTACCGACATTTAGTCAAATATGGAATTAAATTTATTTGAGAAAATCGCGATCTGTAGGAGGATTTCTTACTCGAGTTAATCTTGTTGTTTTCCCAAAGCAATTGAGATTTCCTTTATTGACAATGTTCTATTTGGATGATTTCGTTCCAACGGTACTTTTAATTATGTCTGATACCTGTGAAATGAGATGAAAGCACTCAACTATTTGTGCTATCGATCAAGACGATTCTTTTGTTCATATCTAACAGACAAGTAACGGATTTCGCAATTATTGGCATGGGTCTCCGAAAATTGCAGGAAGCTGATGCCTCAACTGAAGTTCTTTGGTCATTATAAATTCAAATCTCATATATCTCTCATAATTCATAAGATACAATAAATATATCTTATTTCAAGTGTGCCTGACTGTCCGACCGAGTAACAAGTCCAACGTATATCCGATTTCCAAAAATAATCGCGTTCTGTCGTTAGTAACCCAGAAATACAAACTATTAAGAATAGTAACATCAAATAGTATATCAATATGTCTTCTTCTTCTTCTTAAATTTAAGAGCTTCGCTCTTGTCGGTGGAGTAATCGCCATTCTTTTCTTTTATTTGCCTTTTCCTTGACCTCCTGATACGACCTGACATTTACTTTTTCCTTCACTTGGTCGAAATAACTTCTCCTAGTTCACCTGAGGTTCTTAGTAAATATAATCGAAGGAAAAGTAGAAGGAAAGTATCAATAAGTACGGATATTAAAAAGTAAAACGTAACTTTAGGTAAACGTGATGTTTAGATGATTGCCGAGAATTGCGCTGTTTTTATTAGACTCGGTGTTATTTGCTAGGCTAGGGGTATAATTTGCACCAACAACCAAAAGCAGCACTTACCTACATTTTATCAGCAGAAAAGTTGTTAGCTTTTAAAAATACTAGTTAGCTTTCCAAAGTATTATATGGGTTTTAAGAACATAAGATATTAAGTAGTATATAAAGTATACATTCAAAAGAATCTTGAAAATCTTGAATGCTTTTTAAACGTATTACACAAATTCAATGCGGACATTTGTTGTACCTAAGTTAAGTAGTAACTTACCATCTGAAATATATATAAAAATATTCGTTCGTGTGTATTAAACGTCGCTCAAATACTTGCAGAACTCAAATGAGCAAACTGCAAAGAAATCAATATGTTTTCTTAAGAAGTTGTTTCATATTCCTATGCCATTGATAGATCTAGACTTATATTTATTTGTACCATAATTATATCATCTGTGTTTCATCTTATAAAGATTGAAGTGTAACCCATGGAAATTGGCATTTAGTACGAGTTCGTGCAATGATAAAGCTATACATAGTGTAATTACTCTGAAGACTGTACATGCAAACTTATGAGACTCACAAAGAGTGCGTGGGCAGACAATTGCGGAAAATGAAGGAAGATGCGCTGAATGCTGATTTGATAACAGACAGGGATTATGTATAACTTTATTCTTATGGTTATGTGGGCACTTATTGTACTTTATTCTTGTTCATTGTGCTAAAAGTTATACGCGTTGAAGTCTTTTATATAGAATTCAGAGGCTATTGAGCTAATCTCGATAGGTAATTGATTAAAAATTATTCTTTATATCAAACTTCGGCACAATTGAGGCCTGATTTTACCAACGTCAGATAAGGAATATTCGTCAAATACAATACATAACGACTAATTTGAAAACGTTTACGAGGGTCAAACTGAAAGTTCTTAGAAAATCAAAAATTGATTACATTAGCCAGTTATTAGTTTTATTATATCTTTTCAAAATATTGTCCATTGACGTCAATACACCGCTGCATGCGATGGAACCACTGGGAAAAGCACTTTGCCCACTCGTCCTTAGGGGTCTCTTCAATGGCATCGCGATACGCAGCCACCGCTTCTTCAGCATTCATAAACCGCTTTCCTTTAAGTTTTTCTTTAATTTTGTGAAATAAATAAAAATCACAAGGCGCGAGGTCGGGGCTATACGGCGGGTGACCCAGTAATTCAACGTTTGATGTCGCCAAATAGTCGATCGTTCGCTTGGCGGTGTGCGACGAGGCGTTGTCGTGGTGAAGGAGGATCCTACTGCGAGGTCGTTTCTCTCGAACTTTTTCCAAGACAAGTGGCAAACAATTGGTAGTGTACCATTCTGCAGAAACTGTTTTTTGATCCTTTAACACAATTGTTGCGAAATGACCTATCCTTCCAAAGAACGAGGCCACCATTTTTTTCCCGCACTTCGATCTCTCTTCACTTTAGTTGGCAACTCCTCGAAAGGAAACACCCACTGAGCAGATTGTCTTTTGGTTTCAGGATCATAACAGTAAATCCAGCTTTCGTCACCTGTTAGTATGTCGAACACAGCATTTGAGTCACCTCCGTTAAATCTTTCAATCATTTTACGGCACCAATCCACACGATGGAGTCTTTGAGCCTTAGTCAAATTATGAGGTATCCACCGGGCGCAAAGCTTCCTGACCGCTAAATGTTCGTGGAGGATTTTGTGCACTTGACTCATACCGATGCCTAAGCTTGTCCGAATCTGCTGATAGGTCACTCTTTTGTCAGTCTCTATCATACGCCGCACAACACAGATGTTATTTTCAGTCGTCGCCGTAGAAGGCCGTCCCTCACGTACATCATCAGTGAGATTAGTGCGACCACGTTTAAACTCATTAAACCAGTTGTAAACAGTCGCACGAGATGGGGCTTCATCGTGAAAGGCCAATCGTAGTCTATCATAACTTTCTTGTTGACTTAAATGACATCGAAAGTCATAAAAAATCATTGCACGAAAATTTTCTCGTGTTAAATTCATGTTGACGTGACACAGACAATTTTCAATTTGCCGCCAAATCGTAAAACAAATGACAAATGAATGAAATATATACTCAGTAATATTGGCAAAGAGTTCTATTTTAAAATTTTAGAATATTTTTTTTATTATATTGTTTATAAGTGGCCAGTTCTAAGAACTTTCAGTTTGACCCTCGTACAAAACATCTATTTGTCAGCAATCTAAATGTCAGTATAAAATCGGTCGTTTTATACTTATTCAGTCAGATCTAATAAGTCTTACCTGACTTTTACCGGATTTACCTTACCCGATTTACCAAAGTCAGATCAACCAAATAATAAGCAAAAATGAATAAAAAGAATTGTCAAACTCCACTTATTCTGTAACTTTATTGACACCTACTACAAAAAGGTGCGTTTAAAGTTTTGACATCCAGTCAAACTTATCTATCATTTATTCAATAGATACACATACATCCGACACATTACAGTGTACCTATGCCATGTCATATCATTTGTGTAATAGTCGATTTACCATAGAAACAATAGCCGCGCCCGATGCGTGACTCGTCCCATCGGTCGCAAACGCAAATCAACGGGTCAACCACCTCTAGGTAATTGTAATTAAAATATTAATATGTCTAATTGACATCAATTATGTTTCGAGGTATTGATAAGTTTTAATAAGATAATGAACTTTGCCTTATTGAACGCGTTAATCTAACACGATTCCAATTTACATAAGGTATTGTCTGTATCTACTTAAAACTAAAAGCTCTGGGTAGGTTTAGTTTTTGTTTTTTAAGCCCAAAGAGCTTAGTGCTCCATATTTTTTCTTTGGAAATATATGTGTTTTCGATAATATTGTTGGATTCATTACAAACCAGAGAGATGGGTATTGGATACCTGCCTATTTTAAATCTGTTTGTTACTATCTCTTTGAATATATAAGCAGGAGTGTCATTAAATAACTTTCTATTGCAATTTAAGACAATTGAGGGACATTTCGTGAGGGTAAAGGAATTATCATGATTGATTATCCGTGGGATTGATTTCACACCTCATTATAAGGCCCGTAATAACACAAACTCTTCAGTAACAATTGATAAATTCGTTGTAATGTACTAATATTGTCGATCTGAAAGTATTAATCTGTCTGTCGAGGTGTCGTAGGAGGTAAATGAGACCATCAACACCTGCAACTTTTACTATGGGGCCATTCTTCAAAGATTAATTTATTTTTCTGCCTCTTCATACATTATCTTCAATATATATAAAATATAACTGATTTTGTAATTTCAGGTGTCCCTTACAAAATCAGTCACCTGAAATTTTATTTAAAATTTCGACCATGACCCCATAGAAAACGTTTTTATATTGATAGTCTGATTCCGATCATAACATTAGGCTAAATCTCTTTTGTAACTAACAAATTCATCCTTTATTGGTCGAAATAAACAATCGAATTAAATTGAAGAAAAGAAACACCTTTAAAAATTTGGCACCACCTTGCAAAGTCAAAAAAAGTCAAAAATAAAAAAGACACTGTATAGTAGTTACGTTTTTCCGTTCTTTTGTATAGGATTCTGTTTATACTTACACAGGAGAATGGAAAGCCCGGAATAATAGGTGCTACTTTTGCCAGTCCAACGAGGCAATAGAAAAAATGAAAGAAAGGGTAGGCAGCACATTCGGATTCGGCGAGCCCTAGCTAGGGTAATGTTCCAACCTGGTAAAACAAAAGACTACCTTTCACTGAGGGTACTTAGGTAATTATAGACATATCGATAACACCAACACGCGAGGGGTTGACGGACAGGACAGACTGTCCATTCAAATATGTTTCGTTATATAATTACGACTGTCGGACAGTTTTTCAAAGAAAAATGATTTAATTTTTTATTGATAAGCAATGAAAGCTTGGCTATTAGCCTATTACGGACCACGTGCCCGAGTTGTATATTATTATTTTGGTAATGTTGATGGTAAAGTATTTGTCATCGCGAATGATTAACTTGACCAAAAGCAGAATAACTGGTGACCTTTTTTAAAAACTAAATGTGTTTTCAGCTCATAAATCCACGCCATACCTACTATGAAAGAGCTTTGTTTGACTCATATTTCGCTGAATTCTGATCAAATACCAAAAATAAATACGGATGAACAAAATATAGGGAACTTATTTAAATGAACTTACACGTAGTGTTAATAACCTACAATTTTTTACAAATATGTTAAGTAAATGACTAAAGACTTGTTTCAATCGGTTAATTTGATTTTTCTGTACTCTACGTCTACACACTCGTAGTGTATCCGATACCACTTTTATTCAAGTCTACAGTGTTGATTTTGCGCAATGACTCACGATTTCGGAGTTAAAAAATAAAACATCGTCTCAATGAACTAGCACTTCACGGTTTGCTAGCACGCGATTATAAACCTGTCTTTGAAGGCAGTGATAGCCAAGAGTTGAGCCAAAAAAAATTAACAACCTTTATTTTTGATTTTGTTACTGCCTTAGATAAAGCTAAGGAAAGAAATGTCTTTACCTCTATGCCCTACCAATGTATCCTTATTTACAAAGTTTGCATATACAGGGTGTTGTTTTGGTCGGTGACATCCAACTCAGGGATGATAATATGAGTTATGCTTATTCTAAAAAAAACTTTTTTTTAAAATTCTAAGCAAGTTTTATACAAGAAAACCTCTTTACAACATTCAAAAAAATTACAAAACGAATGGGAAAACTCGCAACCTGGCGCGTAGCTAGCGCTTATCTACGAAGAGGCTACCTGGTGTTGTTGGCATCAGTATCGTTTGTACTGTTTGTACTGAGTCGCTCGTCGCTGACCAAATCAACACCCTGTATACATGTTTTTTCAATTCAAAAATTTCTAAAGTACTGAACAGTTTAAGATAGAATTCTCGTCCAAATAAATTCCTATGTGGTTTCCAAATATAGCTTACTATGTGTTCTTTGCAAAAACATACATAATTGTAATAGTGTTAGTGTCCAAAATAAAATAAGGACAGATACCTATGTCCTTCTTAGAAAGTAATTTGAAATTCAAAATAATCCTGGCAAGAAGCATAGAAACTTAATAACCAATGAAATTCCTTATTATCTAGATGGCACTTATGATTTACAATTCCAAATTCCAAACAAAGCTGAACAATCAAATCCTTCTATTTCATAAAGCTATTTCTAAAGTGGCAACATTATCCTCGCTCAAACAGAGGGCTTTTAGGCTGAAGCCTGTGAGTCATACGGGAGTGGTGTCTGACGCAATCCCCCCTAATAAGTCCCGCGTCCCCCTCCTCTAGTCTCCCTGGGGACGTTAGGACATGTATAGGAATCGTTGGGACATATTGGGTTGATTAAAGAATGTCACATCTGTTCTGTTTAAGTAAGACGGCTCATACCTTTCATAATAAGGAAAAGAGCTTTTTTATTGCTATACCAATTTGTTGCGCTTCGTCTTGATGCTAATATACAGGGTTAAAGGTTAAGTCGACTTAAATCCTTTAAGACAGTTGTTTATTATTCCATATTATTCCTCTATCTTGATTGACTATCGAACTCCATATCCTCAAGCTTAACCGTTCTCAAGCTATATACATCTTAAGTTTTCTGACTCAAGTTAAATTTGACGCTAATATATCGATTTTTTTTACTACTACCTGGTAGTACTTAATCCATTTTTATCAAAGAATTCTAATAATACTCACCCTAGCTTCTTATACCATATCAGAAAGCTGAAGAATCGTAGATAGTTTTACGGACTTCTGCAGAACAAATTTGTCATAGACTTTTTAAAAATAAATACTTATCTTACAAGGAAAACTTTTGTTTTTACATATATTTTTTTTAACATTCGATGGTCTAATGCTTCAAGTCCCGCCCGTGCGCAAATTTTCGGTTTCTTATTTCATCTTTATGAATATTCGATGGTCTACTTCAACTCAACTTCTACTTCAGTTTTGGTGTTTAAAATAATTAAGCAACTAATTTTGTACAGAAAAGAACCAAAAACAAATCAAAATTAAGGAACAAAACATGAAATAGGGGATGCAATAGACACAAAATCGAGTTTTTTATAAAAAAAAATCAAAGGCAAATAACTTGAGAACCGTTACATTTGGAGTAGAGGGTGTCATAATAAAATCAGTCAAGAATGATGTAAACTACCACATCTTAATAGTACATTATGATACAAGTGTGCTAAGTTGACCATTATATACAAGGCGATATTGTGAGCGCACGAGCGAATGCGAGTGCGCCATAAGAAAGCCGCGTATATAATGGTCACAGGCACACGTGTTTCATACGACGTTTTTCAACACATTTGCGAGTATTAAACAAGACTCACCATCAAGTAAGTTTTAATTATTAAAACAGTAATAATACATTTCACTCCATTTTGATGGCAAAAGACTATCGCACGCGTGATTCGCCTCGATATGTTTGTCCGGGTGAGTTAATAATAGGTTTATTAAGTATAGTATATATTATAGTATAGTAAGTATATTATATCTTCAACTTTTAATATATTTATAATTATTACCTATCTACCAGTATTTTTGTTTTCGTAATCACGACTATACTATTCTTTATATAATCGTTTTTATCGCGCGACATGTCGCGCGATTTTTATCATGCACCCGCCGCGCGATATCGCCGGACAGTTTTCCCACATCATAGTCTGACAGCGCGGACAGTCGAGTGGTTATGTCTTTTGTAGGATTCAACTGTCATGTCATGACTAACATCAAAAAATATATTTTAACGCTATATAATTATTGGATACGTGCTTCGTGACAGACAAGACAATTGTAATAATTTTGTTACTAAGCTCTATTGATTAGTTTGTGTGTATTCGTGCGGAAAAGAAGTTGGTTCAATTTTCTATTCTAATCAATGTTCAGCAACGTTAAAAAAACCGGTCAAACTGCGAGTTGGTCTCGAGCAAGAAGAGTTCCGTATCTACTACGTATATAAGTACTTTTAATGCCCTTATAATGTCGTGTAAAACATGACTTAGATTGCCTTTTAGGGTTTTTTTTTTCTGACACTGAATCACAATTTTGATTTTTATAGAGCTCAAAGAGACAATCAAAATCAATATTACCCGTGATAGTTTTCCTTGTTTATTTATCATTTATGCTACTGCTGTGAAGTTTTTCACGTAGATATCTACCTACTGCCGTCTAGTTCGGAGAGGGTAAGGACATTGGACTCTAACAAAAAATTGCCCTTTAAAACTGAATGTTACGGTAACAGGCGATTTCATCGTAAGGTGATATTACAAAGCTCATTATCATTTTAAAACATATATTCAATGATATTCCACACGATGGGTTTGACAAGAGAAAAAATTGTCTCCTCGTTACTTGTATGAGAGGTAAAAAAAATTTTTTTACCACTTTTGCGGGGCGATTAGAATACACATTCACGCTAAATTACAGTTTTCTAGCACCTCAGCCCCCTTACTCTGGACACAAAACCCGATCCAATGAACATACCTATCCCTGTCACTCATACTCGTACCAGGCCGTGTACGCGTGTGACAGGGATGGGTCTATTCATTGGATCGGGTTTTGTGTCCAGAGTAAGGGGGCAGGTCTCTGCGCTAAACTGCGGACAGACGGACATGGCGAAACTATAAGGGTTCCTTGTTGGACTACGGAACCCTAAAAATGGGTGTTTTGAGAGAAAACTGTTGTAATGCTATAATAACAATAACTTAATTCTTAAGCAGTAAATTCATTCTACAACCACATATAATCCAAAGTGTATCTAACTGAATATTGTAATCGGGTAGGGAGACGATGCGTGACCGTAGCAACCAACGAGATATTCTCTCGCAGTCACCAGCCTTTCCGATTAATGATTTATTTACCTGTTATTAAAATAAAACAGTTTCCCCTTTCTGAAATAAAATGTTATTTTACTGGACCAGATAATCCACAAACATATAGTAATTAGTCAGTGTGCTTGAGTAATTGGGTAGGTTCAGTCAAATACTAGTCGACTGACTGAAGGGGACTGTTTATTTATTTGACGATCCGGCTGCATTGTTTTAATTCGATATACCTCGACGTAATTATACAATTATGGATCTAAGTTGTCTTCAAATAAAATCTATATCCTATAAAAAATCGTATGTCAGTAATATATTTTATTTCAAGACTTAACTAAAATGGTAACTTTACTGAATAGTTTCTACTACCATACTCGTATCAACACCGTGTTTTTATCGCTTAGCCAGCGCAACGGACCATGTTCACACATCGTCACTAAAAACACCGCTTTATCCAGTAAAGCACGATGTTTATTATCACAACATTTGCATGCATCGCGCTCTATGGGAAAGTGCTATTAATTATGTATAGCGCACTAATAAGCCCGGCCGACGCACGCGCAGATTTAAATACAATACGAAGATCCCGATCGCAGTGACCAAGTCGCAGTCGCGAGTTATTGTTGTCTACTCTGATAAACTTCATGTTGCTATGTTTAATACTTCTTATCCTGCGTGCCCTCACTTCTGTACGCTATGTGTGCAAATAAAAAGGCATTTTTTTTCACAATACTAGACTCATACTTTTCGATACGCCGCCAATGTATTTAATTGTGTTTGACGCAATCAAAAAGATCTTTAATAATCAATTCCTGGCTGTTCATTACAATATATTACGCATAAAATATTATAACAGCGCGCATTTAGAACGCTGTCATTTTAAGTAGTTTTACCAAGTATATTTTTGGTTCATGTTGATGTGATCTATCGATTTTAAAAGGTTATAGCCGTCATTTTCTAACTATTTAACAACCATAGCTTCTGATTCTGCAAGAATAATTTTATAGTTTCTTCACGCGCCTAACGTTTTTCCCATGTCTATTAAACATTTGTTTGGGTTTGATTGCAACTCAAAACCAATCTCAGTAAAATATCATATGATTTTACGATCCATGAATCAGCATGCCTTTGCCTGCGAGAAAACTTATAATGAACAATTGAGATAACTTGTAAACCTTTTGACATATGGTTTTGTAGATTATGAAAACCCCACGAAAAACAGGTAAACCAAAAAACGGCAAGGTTTTAACAATGTCATAAAATTAGGCCAGTGGGTTAACTTGTCGCATGCAATTGTCAACTTATTCTGAAATAAGCTTCCACTCGGTTTCTTTGTAGAAAATTATTTTCCTAACTAAATAGCTAACTAGTTCGCGTGTTAGCTGTAAGCAAAAGCTACTTGTAAATACACTGTGCTTGTGCAACTGGAGAAAAAATGAGATACTTCAACGCCGTTAAAAAAAATTGAAATAAGGAAAAACAGTTCTGTTTAGAATAATTGCGCCAAAATTAAATTCTCTAACAACCAATAAAAAAGGTGGCTGGTTCCTTGCTCAAAGGATTAGCATAGCTATCCAACGCGGCAACGCAGCCAGCATAATGGCCTCCTTGCCGCAAGGAAATGGTTTAGTTTTGAATTTTAAGTTTTTTTTTATGTTGCATGTCTCAGTTTCATTTTTACGCATATTCCAATTATTTCTTTCAATCATTCATCGTTCCATCACTTTTATTATGTACTGATTGCTATCTGCAATAGTAATAAAAGATAAAAAGTGCTGAACCATTTTTTACTGGCTTGGCAACGGATAAAGCTGTTCTATTTAAATTATTAAAGCTTGATGAACGATGCTCATGACAGTGACAGTTGTTATCATTTAATACCCGATGTCATTTTATCAGGACATGGCGTTATTGCGAATAGAAATCATACGGCATATGTGAAAAGGGGTTTAGGGGAATGATAACACAGCAATTAGAGTACAATCCTGGAGGACAATATGATAGTTTAAGCACAAAATATAGATGGTACTGTCTTTACATAAACTACGCGCATTATTTCGGCATTTTTGCAGTAGCCATCATAAATATTAAATTGACGCTATTCAACTTTACTTTAACAATTTATTTGTAAAGATGAAATAAATTTTTATATTAAAATAGATAAATGATTTTGTTTATCTATGTAATTTTTGTATGTATGTTTATGTTAATGCATTTTAAATTTTTGTCCCTCTCAGTACTTTTAAATATTCCGCCACTGACTTAACTCTCTGCATTTCCCAAGCGGTTGACTGGTAGAGAATGCCATAAGGCATTAAGTCCGCCAATTGTACCATTAACAGTGCAATAAAGTTTAAATAAATAAAATAAATAAATTTTTTGAAATGTAAGACAGGCTACTCCCAGGTTAATGGTAGGTCACTCTTTGTCAGTGCAATTTTCATGGAAAGCAAAAAGAACGCGTTGAGTGAAGTCTAACGGTGCTGACGAGGTACAGCCAAATTAACTGTATAGTAAATCTAAGCTAGATGTCTGTGGAGAATGCTATAGTCTGAAACTTGATGTGAAGATAAAAGTGTGTATAAACTAAGCACGTCGTCAATTTAACAAAATCATAAACTGAATCGTTTGACTAGTGTTTATAGCTGTAATAATAATCAAATGCCTAAGGTATAACTTTTTCAAACTAACTAACGGTCCACCGAGAATGCGTCCCCGCGTTTTAAGTCTGCCCCCTTAACTCCAGTTGCAATGTGATGTTTATCTTCCTCGAAAATAAGCTATCCAACACAAAAATATTTTTTCAAATCGGTCCAGTAGTTCCTGAGATTAGCGCGTTCAAAATAAACTAACAAACTCTTCAGCTTTATAATGTTAGTACAGATTTATTAACCTATGAATTCGTATAGAACTTATACGAATTAACATCTTCTTATTCGAACATCAAATTATTCTACCACACTCTAAACCTCTCAAGACTATCCACTAAGTCTACATTTTTATACTCACTCTACCGACATTTAGTCAAATATGGAATTAAATTTATTTGAGAAAATCGCGATCTGTAGGAGGATTTCTTACTCGAGTTAATCTTGTTGTTTTCCCAAAGCAATTGAGATTTCCTTTATTGACAATGTTCTATTTGGATGATTTCGTTCCAACGGTACTTTTAATTATGTCTGATACCTGTGAAATGAGATGAAAGCACTCAACTATTTGTGCTATCGATCAAGACGATTCTTTTGTTCATATCTAACAGACAAGTAACGGATTTCGCAATTATTGGCATGGGTCTCCGAAAATTGCAGGAAGCTGATGCCTCAACTGAAGTTCTTTGGTCATTATAAATTCAAATCTCATATATCTCTCATAATTCATAAGATACAATAAATATATCTTATTTCAAGTGTGCCTGACTGTCCGACCGAGTAACAAGTCCAACGTATATCCGATTTCCAAAAATAATCGCGTTCTGTCGTTAGTAACCCAGAAATACAAACTATTAAGAATAGTAACATCAAATAGTATATCAATATGTCTTCTTCTTCTTCTTAAATTTAAGAGCTTCGCTCTTGTCGGTGGAGTAATCGCCATTCTTTTCTTTTATTTGCCTTTTCCTTGACCTCCTGATACGACCTGACATTTACTTTTTCCTTCACTTGGTCGAAATAACTTCTCCTAGTTCACCTGAGGTTCTTAGTAAATATAATCGAAGGAAAAGTAGAAGGAAAGTATCAATAAGTACGGATATTAAAAAGTAAAACGTAACTTTAGGTAAACGTGATGTTTAGATGATTGCCGAGAATTGCGCTGTTTTTATTAGACTCGGTGTTATTTGCTAGGCTAGGGGTATAATTTGCACCAACAACCAAAAGCAGCACTTACCTACATTTTATCAGCAGAAAAGTTGTTAGCTTTTAAAAATACTAGTTAGCTTTCCAAAGTATTATATGGGTTTTAAGAACATAAGATATTAAGTAGTATATAAAGTATACATTCAAAAGAATCTTGAAAATCTTGAATGCTTTTTAAACGTATTACACAAATTCAATGCGGACATTTGTTGTACCTAAGTTAAGTAGTAACTTACCATCTGAAATATATATAAAAATATTCGTTCGTGTGTATTAAACGTCGCTCAAATACTTGCAGAACTCAAATGAGCAAACTGCAAAGAAATCAATATGTTTTCTTAAGAAGTTGTTTCATATTCCTATGCCATTGATAGATCTAGACTTATATTTATTTGTACCATAATTATATCATCTGTGTTTCATCTTATAAAGATTGAAGTGTAACCCATGGAAATTGGCATTTAGTACGAGTTCGTGCAATGATAAAGCTATACATAGTGTAATTACTCTGAAGACTGTACATGCAAACTTATGAGACTCACAAAGAGTGCGTGGGCAGACAATTGCGGAAAATGAAGGAAGATGCGCTGAATGCTGATTTGATAACAGACAGGGATTATGTATAACTTTATTCTTATGGTTATGTGGGCACTTATTGTACTTTATTCTTGTTCATTGTGCTAAAAGTTATACGCGTTGAAGTCTTTTATATAGAATTCAGAGGCTATTGAGCTAATCTCGATAGGTAATTGATTAAAAATTATTCTTTATATCAAACTTCGGCACAATTGAGGCCTGATTTTACCAACGTCAGATAAGGAATATTCGTCAAATACAATACATAACGACTAATTTGAAAACGTTTACGAGGGTCAAACTGAAAGTTCTTAGAAAATCAAAAATTGATTACATTAGCCAGTTATTAGTTTTATTATATCTTTTCAAAATATTGTCCATTGACGTCAATACACCGCTGCATGCGATGGAACCACTGGGAAAAGCACTTTGCCCACTCGTCCTTAGGGGTCTCTTCAATGGCATCGCGATACGCAGCCACCGCTTCTTCAGCATTCATAAACCGCTTTCCTTTAAGTTTTTCTTTAATTTTGTGAAATAAATAAAAATCACAAGGCGCGAGGTCGGGGCTATACGGCGGGTGACCCAGTAATTCAACGTTTGATGTCGCCAAATAGTCGATCGTTCGCTTGGCGGTGTGCGACGAGGCGTTGTCGTGGTGAAGGAGGATCCTACTGCGAGGTCGTTTCTCTCGAACTTTTTCCAAGACAAGTGGCAAACAATTGGTAGTGTACCATTCTGCAGAAACTGTTTTTTGATCCTTTAACACAATTGTTGCGAAATGACCTATCCTTCCAAAGAACGAGGCCACCATTTTTTTCCCGCACTTCGATCTCTCTTCACTTTAGTTGGCAACTCCTCGAAAGGAAACACCCACTGAGCAGATTGTCTTTTGGTTTCAGGATCATAACAGTAAATCCAGCTTTCGTCACCTGTTAGTATGTCGAACACAGCATTTGAGTCACCTCCGTTAAATCTTTCAATCATTTTACGGCACCAATCCACACGATGGAGTCTTTGAGCCTTAGTCAAATTATGAGGTATCCACCGGGCGCAAAGCTTCCTGACCGCTAAATGTTCGTGGAGGATTTTGTGCACTTGACTCATACCGATGCCTAAGCTTGTCCGAATCTGCTGATAGGTCACTCTTTTGTCAGTCTCTATCATACGCCGCACAACACAGATGTTATTTTCAGTCGTCGCCGTAGAAGGCCGTCCCTCACGTACATCATCAGTGAGATTAGTGCGACCACGTTTAAACTCATTAAACCAGTTGTAAACAGTCGCACGAGATGGGGCTTCATCGTGAAAGGCCAATCGTAGTCTATCATAACTTTCTTGTTGACTTAAATGACATCGAAAGTCATAAAAAATCATTGCACGAAAATTTTCTCGTGTTAAATTCATGTTGACGTGACACAGACAATTTTCAATTTGCCGCCAAATCGTAAAACAAATGACAAATGAATGAAATATATACTCAGTAATATTGGCAAAGAGTTCTATTTTAAAATTTTAGAATATTTTTTTTATTATATTGTTTATAAGTGGCCAGTTCTAAGAACTTTCAGTTTGACCCTCGTACAAAACATCTATTTGTCAGCAATCTAAATGTCAGTATAAAATCGGTCGTTTTATACTTATTCAGTCAGATCTAATAAGTCTTACCTGACTTTTACCGGATTTACCTTACCCGATTTACCAAAGTCAGATCAACCAAATAATAAGCAAAAATGAATAAAAAGAATTGTCAAACTCCACTTATTCTGTAACTTTATTGACACCTACTACAAAAAGGTGCGTTTAAAGTTTTGACATCCAGTCAAACTTATCTATCATTTATTCAATAGATACACATACATCCGACACATTACAGTGTACCTATGCCATGTCATATCATTTGTGTAATAGTCGATTTACCATAGAAACAATAGCCGCGCCCGATGCGTGACTCGTCCCATCGGTCGCAAACGCAAATCAACGGGTCAACCACCTCTAGGTAATTGTAATTAAAATATTAATATGTCTAATTGACATCAATTATGTTTCGAGGTATTGATAAGTTTTAATAAGATAATGAACTTTGCCTTATTGAACGCGTTAATCTAACACGATTCCAATTTACATAAGGTATTGTCTGTATCTACTTAAAACTAAAAGCTCTGGGTAGGTTTAGTTTTTGTTTTTTAAGCCCAAAGAGCTTAGTGCTCCATATTTTTTCTTTGGAAATATATGTGTTTTCGATAATATTGTTGGATTCATTACAAACCAGAGAGATGGGTATTGGATACCTGCCTATTTTAAATCTGTTTGTTACTATCTCTTTGAATATATAAGCAGGAGTGTCATTAAATAACTTTCTATTGCAATTTAAGACAATTGAGGGACATTTCGTGAGGGTAAAGGGAATTATCATGATTGATTATCCGTGGGATTGATTTCACACCTCATTATAAGGCCCGTAATAACACAAACTCTTCAGTAACAATTGATAAATTCGTTGTAATGTACTAATATTGTCGATCTGAAAGTATTAATCTGTCTGTCGAGGTGTCGTAGGAGGTAAATGAGACCATCAACACCTGCAACTTTTACTATGGGCCATTCTTCAAAGATTAATTTATTTTTCTGCCTCTTCATACATTATCTTCAATATATATAAAATATAACTGATTTTGTAATTTCAGGTGTCCCTTACAAAATCAGTCACCTGAAATTTTATTTAAAATTTCGACCATGACCCCATAGAAAACGTTTTTATATTGATAGTCTGATTCCGATCATAACATTAGGCTAAATCTCTTTTGTAACTAACAAATTCATCCTTTATTGGTCGAAATAAACAATCGAATTAAATTGAAGAAAAGAAACACCTTTAAAAATTTGGCACCACCTTGCAAAGTCAAAAAAAGTCAAAAATAAAAAAGACACTGTATAGTAGTTACGTTTTTCCGTTCTTTTGTATAGGATTCTGTTTATACTTACACAGGAGAATGGAAAGCCCGGAATAATAGGTGCTACTTTTGCCAGTCCAACGAGGCAATAGAAAAAAATGAAAGAAAGGGTAGGCAGCACATTCGGATTCGGCGAGCCCTAGCTAGGGTAATGTTCCAACCTGGTAAAACAAAAGACTACCTTTCACTGAGGGTACTTAGGTAATTATAGACATATCGATAACACCAACACGCGAGGGGTTGACGGACAGGACAGACTGTCCATTCAAATATGTTTCGTTATATAATTACGACTGTCGGACAGTTTTTCAAAGAAAAATGATTTAATTTTTTATTGATAAGCAATGAAAGCTTGGCTATTAGCCTATTACGGACCACGTGCCCGAGTTGTATATTATTATTTTGGTAATGTTGATGGTAAAGTATTTGTCATCGCGAATGATTAACTTGACCAAAAGCAGAATAACTGGTGACCTTTTTTAAAAACTAAATGTGTTTTCAGCTCATAAATCCACGCCATACCTACTATGAAAGAGCTTTGTTTGACTCATATTTCGCTGAATTCTGATCAAATACCAAAAATAAATACGGATGAACAAAATATAGGGAACTTATTTAAATGAACTTACACGTAGTGTTAATAACCTACAATTTTTTACAAATATGTTAAGTAAATGACTAAAGACTTGTTTCAATCGGTTAATTTGATTTTTCTGTACTCTACGTCTACACACTCGTAGTGTATCCGATACCACTTTTATTCAAGTCTACAGTGTTGATTTTGCGCAATGACTCACGATTTCGGAGTTAAAAAATAAAACATCGTCTCAATGAACTAGCACTTCACGGTTTGCTAGCACGCGATTATAAACCTGTCTTTGAAGGCAGTGATAGCCAAGAGTTGAGCCAAAAAAAATTAACAACCTTTATTTTGATTTTGTTACTGCCTTAGATAAAGCTAAGGAAAGAAATGTCTTTACCTCTATGCCCTACCAATGTATCCTTATTTACAAAGTTTGCATATACAGGGTGTTGTTTTGGTCGGTGACATCCAACTCAGGGATGATAATATGAGTTATGCTTATTCTAAAAAAAACTTTTTTTTAAAATTCTAAGCAAGTTTTATACAAGAAAACCTCTTTACAAC
>CAWUPE010001227.1:0-10000 GCA_963924145.1 Pyrausta purpuralis | reverse complement strand
TTTATACTCTCAGATTTTGTGTCTAGTAAAGAGGAGCTATATGTAAATGACAGTGAAATAATAGCAAATAGTAACTTCATTATTTTGTTTTTTTTTTCTGTGCAATTTATGAACGGAGCATACAAGCTGTGTTTGCGTCGATTTAGTTTAGCACCTCACACACAAGTATCAAGGAAATGGATGAATTTACAATGACATGCCATTTAACTGATACCCATATAGTGGCTAGTTAGGGGATCAGCGCACAGTTAAAACTTTTAAAACAAAACGAATCTTCACACATCACACACGACATAACTTTTATGGAGCACTGAAAGGAACACTGCAATTTCATTATAGTTTCTAATGCAAAACAAACCCATAAAACACTTTCATTCAATCAAAATACAAATGTTTACTTGAAATTTAACATTTCTAACACTAGCGGGAAGGTAGCGAAAAGCAAAACAAGAACTCCATAGAAGAAAAAAAAAATGGCTGCCGCAAACTTTTCAAGGAATGTTTGCTGTACTTTGAAACCAAAACTTAAGCTCTCTTGACCTACTTACAATTTTAAAAGTATTATTAAATAAAATGACGGAATTTCCAGCATTCATAATAATATTAGTTTATGATTTATTTTAGTTTACTAAATAGGTAAAAAGCGCAGGAAACAGCAACGACGCGCCTACTAGACTAAAGTATTGCTAGTATGTATGTATGTATGTATGTATGTATGTATGTATGTATGTATGTATGTATGTATGTATGCCTACTTTATGGGTATATGATGCGAATATCACCTGTCAGTCCTGTCACCTTTTGATTTGTATGAACAGGGCGTCATTTTCAATTTTTTCTGGTTTATATCCTCACTGACATTGTAGGTATGAGGCGCAATTGCAATAGTGTTTTTAATATTTTCGTTTATTAGTTGAGCGCGTTAATACTTAATGTATGTAAGTTGATAATAAAAATGCTTTAAATTTCTAGCTTAGTTTATAGAGATATATTGTAATATTGATTTGGCATTATAATGACGAGGTAGGCACTTTTTTACTGCCTATATGGAATGCCACGCCCCTGCTAACTGACCCACCCACCCACCTATTATGTGTTGGATATATGGCGCGTCCATATTAATAGACTATTACATAATATTTTTTTCATATCCCCTTATACGATGGCCACACGGGGAAGGGCCGGAGGGTGGGGTACACGGTACACGGCGGGCGAGGTGTGATTTAGTGGTTTTAAAGAAATTTGAATGTGCCTTTTTCTTTTTGAAAATTCCTTGGTTAGTGCAAAAATTTACATAAATTAGGTACCTACATAATGTATGTAGATAGGAGGTACTTATTGATGAAATGCAATGCAATACAATAATAATAATAATAAGTATATTGTAATAATTTTATCCGATAAAATTATTAATATTCAGGTTTTGGTTATCCGTCTCTGATACATGTTACACTGCTCGATGAATGCAGAGCAACGGTATCAAATCGATACAAATACAATATTTGTTAACTGTTTGTAGGTATTTTAACAGACATAAACACTTAAATACATATAATAGGGTATAAAGTTTGTCCGGTTGGTTTGTTATTTTAGTCAAGTAGTTGTTATGGACTGTTTCATATTGTTTGATTTCCTTTGGGTTCAAATTTTGTTTTGTACTGTAGTATATATTTTGTTCTATTTGTACGTTACTCTTAATAAGTTTGTTGGATGGACTTGATCTCCCAATATTTTATTTATTATTTAACACGCTTATTTTGACCCACTTTTCGGTCTTCGATTAGGATGAAATTTTGCACACGCTCTGACTTTTGATGACAATACATGACAAGCTAAGAAACGTCATTACAAAACCAATATGGCGGCCTCACAGGCTATTGGAAATGGGTAAAAACCCATTATATGAGTATCAAATGAAAGGGTTTGCTCTCAGGAATGCGACAAAAATAGTCACGTGACTTAAATCCAACATGGCGGACACTAAGGAGATCGAATTTGCTATTTGAAATACACCCCCATTATATGGGTATTAAATGAAAGGGTTTGCTGAATTTGATACGACAAACATGATAGTTTTTTAAACTATTGTTATTATTAGTTTGTAGAATCTTCCATTGGAACCTAAAAAAAATTAACCTGACCGTGGGTTACCTGTGTTTTTTTTTGTTTTTTTTTTACTTTTTTTGATTATTTCTGGAATGTTTCTTCTGAACCTAACAAAATCAAACCTAACCTAATCCGACCTAACCTTCGGTTACCTAAGGGTGTTTTTTTAAAGATTTTGGATTATTTCTGGAATGTTTCTTCTGAACCTAACAAAATCAAACCTAACCTAATCCGACCTAACCTTCGGTTACCTAAGGGTGTTTTTTTAAAGATTTTGGATTATTTCTGGAATGTTCCTTCTGAACCTAACAAAATCAAACCTAACCTAATCTGACCTAACCTTCGGTTACCTAAATGGATTTTTTTGTTAGTTTTTGAAATCTTTCTGGAATCTTTCTTCGGAACCTAACAAAATCAAACTTAACCTAATCTAACCTAACCTTCGGTTACCTAAGGGTGTTTTTTTTTAAGATTTTGGATTATTTCTGGAATGTTTCTTCTGAACCTAGCAAAATCAAACCTAACCTAATCTAACCTAACCTTCGGTTACCTAAGGGTGTTTTTTTTAAGATTTTGGATTATTTCTGGAATGTTTCTTCTGAACCTAACAAAATCAAACCTAACCTAATCTAACCTAACCTTCGGTTACTTAAGGGTGTTTTTTTTTAAGATTTTGGATTATTTCTGGAATGTTTCTTCTGAACCTAACAAAATCAAACCTAACCTAATCCGACCTAACCTTCGGTTACCTAAGGGTGTTTTTTTAAAGATTTTGGATTATTTCTGGAATGTTTCTTCTGAACCTAACAAAATCAAACCTAACCTAATCCGACCTAACCTTCGGTTACCTAAGGGTGTTTTTTTAAAGATTTTGGATTATTTCTGGAATGTTTCTTCTGAACCTAACAAAATCAAACCTAACCTAATCCGACCAAACCTTCGGTTACCTAAGGGTGTTTTTTTAAAGATTTTGGATTATTTCTGGAATGTTCCTTCTGAACCTAACAAAATCAAACCTAACCTAATCTGACCTAACCTTCGGTTACCTAAGGGTGTTTTTTTTTAAGATTTTGGATTATTTCTGGAATGTTTCTTCTGAACCTAGCAAAATCAAACCTAACCTAATCTAACCTAACCTTCGGTTACCTAAGGGTGTTTTTTTTAAGATTTTGGATTATTTCTGGAATGTTTCTTCTGAACCTAACAAAATCAAACCTAACCTAATCTAACCTAACCTTCGGTTACTTAAGGGTGTTTTTTTTTTTAAGATTTTGGATTATTTCTGGAATGTTTCTTCTGAACCTAACAAAATCAAACCTAACCTAATCTAACCTAACCTTCGGTTACTTAAGGGTGTTTTTTTAAGATTTTGGATTATTTCTGGAATGTTTCTTCTGAACCTAACAAAATCAAACCTAACCTAATCTAACCTAACCTTCGGTTACCTAAATGGATTTTTTTGTTAGTTTTTGGAATCTTTCATCTGAACCTAACAAAATGAAACCTAACCGAATCTAACCTAACATAAGGGTTTTTTTTTTTTAGTTTTTGGAATCTCTCTAACCTAACCTAACCTAACCTAACCTAACCATGGGTTTTTTTTCCCAACCCAAAAAAATAACTTATTTTACGCCCGCCGCGTCGCGCGCACGATATTGCGCGTTCAGAATTTTTCGACATTGGAGTCGGTCGCTTGTCCACTCGTGACAGAATTGAAACGAAGAGCGCAGCAACGCGTTTGTTAGTATCAATCCGTGGCGAGAGGGGCGTGCAAACACACTCCGCGGCGCTGTGGGCGCGCATTGCGCGTGCGCACGACAGCGAAGTGTCGTTCGGAGGAAAGGCAAAGAGCGGGCGGGAAGGCGCGTGAGCGCGCGCGCGCGCCCTTCCGTTTAACCGCCGTTCGTTGAGTACTCTAGCTGGCATCGTCGTCTCTTCAGGCGCGTCGCACCACTTGTTTGTTATGTGTGCGTGTGAGCGCGGTAGAGTCGCGGCGGCGCTGTCTTTGTTAAACTTTGTAGATCGACGGATCCGTTATTGTATATATGGATTTCGTAGAAACGGTCTCACTCAAGGCCTATATTGTGTTCCATGCGTATGTGTGTAACACTTTGGTCCGATGCAATTCTATCAGTGTTGTGTCTGAAAAGCGCCGATGGACGGTTATGCGTCCTCGTCAATTTTCAACAACACTGACGGAGGAGCGTCATACATATTTTTCTGGTCTGGTTCGGGATCTCTCTTGCTCCGGGCTGTTTGTCGCTAATGTGTACAAAACGTCAGTTGGAAGAGTTTTTTTACATAAAAGTGAAAAGTGATCTGTGCGAACCTTCAGTGTGGGCGCCTCCTTCATTTGGAGCGCTAAGTGCCCTTGTTCGCGATCTGATCGGAGACGACACAGATCGCGTACAGCGTGCGACACACCGATATATTATGACCAATATAGTCACGCCTCGATATCCGACGGTAAAACGTCGAATCGGGCGCAAGACACAGAACAGAGTAGAGAGAGTAACACGCGTCGCGTGTTTTTTTTTTTCTACTTTTATCATGTGTAAGCTCCCTGGTTGATCCTGCCAGTAGTTATATGCTTGTCTCAAAGATTAAGCCATGCATGTCTCAGTGCAAGCCGTATTAAGGCGATACCGCGAATGGCTCAATATATCAGTTTTGGTTCCTTAGATCTTACTCAGTTACTTGGATAACTGTGGTAATTCTAGAGCTAATACATGCAATCAGAACTCTGACCAGTGATGGGATGAGTGCTTTTATTAGATCAAAACCAATCGACGGAGGGCCTCGCGTTCGAAGTCGTTAATTTTGATGAATCTGGATAACTTTTGCCGATCGCACGGTCCAGTACCGGCGACGCATCTTTCAAATGTCTGCCTTATCAACTTTCGATGGTAGTTTCTGCGACTACCATGGTTGTCACGGGTAACGGGGAATCAGGGTTCGATTCCGGAGAGGGAGCCTGAGAAACGGCTACCACATCCAAGGAAGGCAGCAGGCGCGCAAATTACCCACTCCCGGCACGGGGAGGTAGTGACGAAAAATAACGATACGGGACTCTTACGAGGCCTCGTAATCGGAATGAGTACACTTTAAATATTTTAACGAGGAACAATTGGAGGGCAAGTCTGGTGCCAGCAGCCGCGGTAATTCCAGCTCCAATAGCGTATACTAAAATTGTTGCGGTTAAAAAGCTCGTAGTTGCATTTGTGCGCCGCGCTGTCGGTGCACCGCATCCGCGGTGATACTGACACGTTTGCGGAGCATATCGTCGGTGAGCCGACGGTCAAACGTCGGTTCAATATCAAAATCCTATCGCGGTGCTCTTCATTGAGTGTCGAGATGGGCCGACAACTTTACTTTGAACAAATTAGAGTGCTCAAAGCGGGCTCAAAATGCTGCTTGAATATTTCGTGCATGGAATAATAGAATATGATCTCGGTTCTATTTTGTTGGTTTTCAGAACTCCGAGGTAATGATTAATAGGGATAACTGGGGGCATTCGTATTGCGACGTTAGAGGTGAAATTCTTGGATCGTCGCAAGACGAACATCAGCGAAAGCATTTGCCAAAGGTGTTTTCATCAATCAAGAACGAAAGTTAGAGGTTCGAAGGCGATTAGATACCGCCCTAGTTCTAACCGTAAATATGTCATCTAGCGATCCGCCGACGTTATTACAATGGCTCGGCGGGCAGCTTTCGGGAAACCAAAGATTTTGGACTCCGGGGGGAGTATGGTTGCAAAGCTGAAACTTAAAGGAATTGACGGAAGGGCACCACCAGGAGTGGAGCCTGCGGCTTAATTTGACTCAACACGGGAAATCTCACCAGGCCCGGACACCGGAAGGATTGACAGATTAACAGCTCTTTCTTGATTCGGTGGGTGGTGGTGCATGGCCGTTCTTAGTTGGTGGAGCGATTTGTCTGGTTAATTCCGGTAACGAACGAGACTCTAGCCTGCTAAATAGGCGTCGCCATTTAGGTGCGCGTGGCTCTGTCACGCAACTCACTGGCGACGTATTAAAATTCTTCTTAGAGGGACCGGCGGCTTCGAGCCGCACGAGATTGAGCAATAACAGGTCTGTGATGCCCTTAGATGTCCTGGGCCGCACGCGCGCTACACTGAAGGAATCAGCATGTTCTCCCAGGCCTAGAGGCCCGGGCAACCCGTTGAAACTCCTTCGTGCTGGGGATTGGGGTTTGCAATTATCCCCCATAAACGAGGAATTCCTAGTAAGCGCGAGTCATAAGCTCGCGTTGATTACGTCCCTGCCCTTTGTACACACCGCCCGTCGCTACTACCGATTGAATGATTTAGTGAGGTCTTCGGACCGACACGCGGTGGCTTCACGGCCGTCGGCGTTGTGGGAAGTTGACCGAACTTGATCATTTAGAGGAAGTAAAAGTCGTAACAAGGTTTCCGTAGGGGAACCTGCGGAAGGATCATTAACGTGTTTACAACGTACACGTTACACGCGTACAGTTGTATACATAAAATGTTCATCCAGACACAAAAATATACACCCTCTCGATAGAGAGGGCGTCGTCGTACCGTCATATCGACTCGGATAGATCGAAATCCGCGATCTTAGTCGTAGACGGTATGTTCGAAAAAAAAAACAAAAAAACAATGCGGTTGGATTTGACGATTGTGTGCGTGTATGCGTGCGATCGTCTTTATTCAGTTACAAAAACAAATTTTATATTATTTTTTATACGTTGTTTACACCAAAAATAACCACTAAACCATTACCCTGGACGGTGGATCACTTGGCTCGCGGGTCGATGAAGAACGCAGTTAACTGCGCGTCATAGTGTGAACTGCAGGACACATTTGAACATCGACATTTCGAACGCACATTGCGGTCCGTGGAGACACATCCAGGACCACTCCTGTCTGAGGGCCGGCTGCATAAATACAATAACCACACTGCGCGTGTTTTTGTGTATGTGTCATACATATACACACACACCACGTGCATATGACGGTTCTTAACGCGTGTGTCATCTCGTATGCGTATGCGTTAGGTCCGTTCAAATATATATTTTTGAAAACAATTGTCGTTCGCTCGTTTTATTCGTAATCCTTGGGCGCGACTCTTCGATATACCAATTGTAAGAGAGCGCTCCTCGGTGTTTTGCGTATAAAAATACACGACGATCGATGCGTTTGTTTTCGTGAAACCTGTAGGCGGACTCGACGTCCGAAGAGGCGCGCATCGACGCCGTCGTCATCGTGTGTGTGTTCAACACTCGCGATCGTCGGCGTCGTCGTGTGCGTCGACGGATATCGTGTCTGCCTCCCATTTTATCGTTGGCCTCAGATCAGGGAGGATCACCCGCCGAATTTAAGCATATTAGTAAGCGGAGGAAAAGAAACTAACTAGGATTTCCTTAGTAGCGGCGAGCGAACAGGAAAATAGCCCAGCACTGAATCCCGCGGTTTTTCAGATCGCGGGAGATGTGGTGTTCGGGAGGTTCCGCTTTCTCGTCGTCGCGTCTCCCGTCCAAGTTCGTCTTGAACGGGGCCGTTTTCCCGTAGAGGGTGCCAGGCCCGTAGTGACGGAGGGCGGCGGCGAGAGGGACTCTCCTCAGAGTCGGGTTGCTTGAGAGTGCAGCCTAAGTGGGTGGTAAACTCCATCTAAGGCTAAATATTACCGCGAGACCGATAGCGAACAAGTACCGTGAGGGAAAGTTGAAAAGAACTTTGAAGAGAGAGTTCAAGAGTACGTGAAACCGTTCAGGGGTAAACCTGCGAAACTCGAATGAACGAACGGAGAGATTCATCGTCATTCCGCGGCGTGCGTGTGCGTGTTTAGATGTGATGCGATCTCGGTCGTGTCGCACTGCGCGTCGCTCGTTCACGTCCGCGGACGGCGTGCACTTCTCTCTTAGTAATGCATCGCGACCCGTTCGATGTCGGTCTAAGCGCCGTTCGGGAGCCCATTCGTCCCTCTCGGGGGGCGGGTGGACCGTGACGGTGGCCGACCGGCTGTCGGACGGTATAAATTGTGAATCGCGCACGCGTCTTCGGCGCGTCCGGCCCGACGCAAGGTTCGTGACGTTATCTAGGTCCTGCCCATGTGCGGATTTCGGTGCGTCGCGCCTGTTGTCGCAGCCGTGTTGTCTCGGACTGTGCGCGTATCCGTCTGCGATGATTCAGTTTCGGGCACTCGCAGGACCCGTCTTGAAACACGGACCAAGGAGTCTAGCATGTGTGCGAGTCATTGAGATTATCAAACTGAAAGGCACAACGAAAGTGAAGGCGCGCGCTCGTCGCGCGCTCAGGGAGGATGGAGCGTCGGTCTAGGTCGACCTCTCGCACTCCCGAGGCGTCTCGTTTCCAATCCGTGAATGTAGGCGCGCTCTGAGCGCAGATGCTGGGACCCGAAAGATGGTGAACTATGCCTGGTCAGGTCGAAGTCAGGGGAAACCCTGATGGAGGACCGTAGCGATTCTGACGTGCAAATCGATCGTCGGAACTGGGTATAGGGGCGAAAGACTAATCGAACCATCTAGTAGCTGGTTCCGTCCGAAGTTTCCCTCAGGATAGCTGGCGTCGATTCGAACAGTCTCATCCGGTAAAGCGAATGATTAGAGGCATTGGGGCCGAAACGACCTCAACCTATTCTCAAACTTTAAATGGGTGAGAACTCCGGCTTACTCGAACGATGAAGCCGGAGATCTGATGACGGTGCCAAGTGGGCCAATTTTGGTAAGCAGAACTGGCGCTGTGTGATGAACCAAACGTAGTGTTAAGGCGCCTAAAAAACGCTCATGGGACACCATGAAAGGCGTTGGTCGCTCATGACAGCAGGACGGTGGCCATGGAAGTCGGAATCCGCTAAGGAGTGTGCAACGACTCACCTGCCGAAGCAACCAGCCCTGAAAATGGATGGCGCTGAAGCGTTTTGCCTATACACTACGTTACGGGCATGTGAGACGTGCATCTTTACGGTGTCATGTCATTAAGCCGTAACGAGTAGGACGTGCGCGGCGGAGAGCGCAGAAGGGTCTGGGCGTGAGCCCGCTTGGAGCCTCCGTCGGTGCAGATCTTGGTGGTAGTAGCAAATACTCCAGCGAGGCCCTGGAGGACTGACGTGGAGAAGGGTTTCGCGTGAACAGTAGTTGCTCGCGAGTCAGTCGATCCTAAGCTCAAGGAGAAATCTTATGTCGATGTGGCGTGTTTTTTTCTTTGTTTTTCATTCGAAAGATGAGATAAATAACGCCCTTTGAGCGAAAGGGAATCAGGTTCCTATTCCTGAACCCGGCAGCGGAACCGTTTCAATAATCGTTCCCTCGTTTCAAAGCGAGTGTTCGACGGGGTAACCCAAAGTGGCCTGAAGACGCCGCCGAGAGGTCCGGGAAGAGTTTTCTTTTCTGCCTGAGCGTTCGAGTTCCATGGAATCCTATAGAAGGGAGATATGGTTCGGAACGCGAAGAGCACCGCATTTGCGGCGGTGTCCGGATACTCTCTGCGGACCTTGAAAATTCAGGTGAGGGATGTACGCGGAGTAGTCGCGCCGGTTCGTACCCATATCCGCAGCAGGTCTCCAAGGTGAAGAGCCTCTAGTCGATAGAATAATGTAGGTAAGGGAAGTCGGCAAATTGGATCCGTAACTTCGGAATAAGGATTGGCTCTGAGGACCGGGGTCGTGTCGGGTTTGGACGGGAAGCGGAGGCGGCCGGTGCCGGCCTGGTGGACGGCTCGTTCTCTTCACGGGGAGCGGGACAGAATCTGGACCCGCGTTCCGGCCTTCCGCGGATCTTCCTAGCCGTAAGGCCGTGTCGGTTTCGTCTCGTGCGCGATCGGCGCGGTTCTGTACGACCGCCGTTCAACGGTCAGCTCAGAACTGGCACGGACAAGGGGAATCCGACTGTC
>CAWUPE010001226.1:0-22769 GCA_963924145.1 Pyrausta purpuralis | reverse complement strand
GCTCTGGAATCAAAAGTCTTTGACAAAGAAACAAATTCATATTTCCCATCCCTAACGTCCTCCAGAGACACTGGCCGTAAAAAAAGAAAATGATAGACAATCATCGCGGCTCCTTCGCGCCAAAATTCCCTCGTAATTTACAAAACTTTTTATTAAAAATAAAAGAGGCAAGGGAACATTCTGGCGGCGCGCTGACAATATTAGGGTCTCCGTTTCGGAACGTGACTGTATTTCGCGGGCTTACGTCCCATATTATTAAAAAAAAACTTCTTAGTATTCTTCTGGACGCGGGCGTTTTGGTCGAGCACTCAATAAAATGTTTGAGGCATGGCCGTTTGGTCTGTATGCCGCTGCACGGAGCGAATATTAAAATATAAAACTCACGAACTTTTTGAAGAATGAAAGAAATATGTCTCTGTTTATTTTTCACGCCAGTGAATAAGGAAACATTTTTATGAAGTTCTTTGCTGTCGGCCCGGAACACATGTTTGTAACTCTCTTTATTCATTTTGAGTTATTTTCTTAAGAGTGATATTTATGGTCCTTTTTTCTTACAAAATAATCGAACTGACAAAGTCAACTTTTAGAATCTGCCTTAATTCAATTCTTAATTTGGACGAAACTGTAAAATAAAGGTTTGTTTTTATTATTATGTATTGGCATGTTATATTTTTATTTATTCTTATACTTTCTTTACATTTTATAGTAGAAAAAGGGGAGGAAAGCGACCCATTTCACCCGAGATGAGAATAGCTCGAGAGTAAATCGGGGGCTTTCACCCGAGTTAAACATACTATTTTTATTTCGACTGTGAGGAAAACATGAAATTTACTTAATATGTTGTAGATGTGATGATGAGGTATTTTGTGTTTACTATTTTGTTTACTAATACCTACATCCAACACGATTAGAAAGAGTAAGAGCCTAAAAATAAAAAATTAAATTGACACTGATTAAAAAAAAACCGGCCAAGTGCGAGTCGGCCTCGCGCACTAGGGGTTCCGTGCCAACGTTAACTGAATTAAGAAAACCACTTACTACCACCTTCTTCTATTCAGCTAAAATACCTCACTTTTTTGTCGACAGCAAACATAACTTTGTTTTTCATAGTGTTTGTATGAAGAACAAAGTTATGTTTGCGGTTGTTGAAAATGTGCTATATCTAAAAAACTTCTCATTCGATCTCGTCCAACCAATTTTCGTTGAAAGTATATGTTGAGTATAAGTATATGTTAAATATTTTTTTTAATTTACACACGCTTAGTTTAGAAATAAGATGCAGGGGGGGGGGGGGACGCCTATTTTACCACTTCGGAAGCGTCTAGCTGTGAAACGTTGGAATTTAAAAGAAAATGGTTTGAGGAACCTCTATGTCATTTTAAAGACCTATCCATAGACACCCCACATATAGGTCTGACTAAAAAAAAACGGTTTAAGTTTCATGTATGGGAGCCTCCCCTTAAATATCATTATTTATTATTACTTTGTATAAGAATCGTAAAGGGGTTAACAGGATACATCTTCCTACAAAATTTGCACAGTGTGATGCTTATAGTTACAGAATAAAGTGACTGTGACATACGGACGGATAGTCATACAGACAGACCAGACTTGACTAAACTATAAGGGTTCCGTTTTTTGCCATTCGGCTACGGAACCCTAACGAGTGTCATTATGGTATTATGGCGGGCAGTGGAATATATTAATTGTTGATTTTGTTTAATGAATAAAAATTTAGACTATTTGTACATTTTTATATCAACGATCATAAAACACATGTTTTTATGCAATGTATGCTAAGCAAAAATGTATGGAAAGCTTTTATTTTAATTAAAGGATGTGACTCTAATAATTTTGATCCAAGCTTTGACTCCATGCCTTGATTCCAGGCTATGCCAATTAAAACTTAATTACTTTCCGCCCTAGGGATGGAAAAACTATTTTCCATCCGGCTATCTAGACATGAAGATTAAAGTTCAATTTTCGAACAGGAGAAATTAAAACTAATTTGCATCCTTTGTTCGCGTTTTAATTTATTTTTTATGGGCTCTTATTTGACACATTTAAATAATAATTGTGCTGCAAAGATTTTGTAAAACTTATTAGTTAAAAAACATTAAAGAAAATTAAAGCACTCGCTTCCCTCACGCTTAGGTATTTATACTATTGTCTTATTGAAAAGCGTACAGAACCAAATTAAGGGCTGTTGGAGCTTGAGCGTTTATTTCTTTGATTTAAATGTCTTCGAGAAGAGTTTAGAATTAAAATCTAAAGTTGACATGTCTAGAATAAAAAAGAAGAAAGTAGGCAGTGAAATTACGATGCCGTGCACTCAAACCTTAATGTTGAAACATGATGAAATATCTCTCAGTCTGCTTCATCGGGCATACAGTCGCCTGCACTTTTCACTTGAAATAATAATAAAATTCTCACTAAATGCCAAAGCATGACTTTCCACGTTACGTTCAGAGTATTCAGAATTTCAGACTGATGGCAGATTTCATAGAATGTATTTTTCGTTAGAGTATTCTAATAAAATAATGTTTCTAAGTCAGATTAACAGTTTGTTGCGTTTTAGATACGAAACTATCTATTTGAATATATATCTAAGGTGGCTTAATGTATAACTTATACCTGCTTACAATGCTGAAACCATTTTGATAATATCTAGGTGTAGAGTTTCGCGAAGGAACATAGTATTATTTTTTTGATTTTTTTAAGGGTAGGTAAATTAAAAGCACAGTTCAAAAACACTGAACGCTATATTCAATATCCTAGAACAACATTCATAGTAGCTTAACGTTTGTAACTAGAGTTATTAAACGTTTCGTACGACAAGTGCACAAATATGTTGTAAAAATAAATTTATATTTTTTTTGCATGCAATTTGCAACATTTCAAACTAATAAATTCGACCAATATATTCTCTTCTACTCAAAAGTGTAAAAAAAAGTTTCCAACGTATTTCTGCACCCGTCTGTACAATTTACATTAAAACAATTATTTTTACAATTCACTCTTATACAAATGGTGTCGTTGTAGAAACAAATCTTATGTTTTTATGGAATTAAAAGATTGGTTTGGGAATTGAAATCTTTTAAATTATTGGGATAAAATAATAATTTCTTTAGATTTTTGTATCCAATTTCAATACCCCTCCCTTCCCTAAAAAGATTTTTTGTTAGAACAATTTTGTTTTTTAACAATGATATGATATGTGTAAAGTTTAGGATGTCATGCATGCAACAAGAAGAAAAATAACTTACAAAGAAAATATTTACAACTATGGGTTTAAATATTAATAATAATAATAACTGTTACATAGTAATTAAAGCTAACATTGAATTTAAAGCTTGAATATCGACTTCCGATAAACTAAACAATTCAAAACTATATTAATAACATATTAAAAAAATACTTCATGTCTCTTCTAATAAGTTGCGTTGTTGTACAATAAAAATAAATATATTTATCATAAACAATAAAGTAAATATTATTTTTACAAATAAAACTGCACTTTTGTCAATTTTACAATTATTTTAGTCATTTGGGCAATTTGAATATTTGTTGAAAATTTACTCGTATAAAATCTAAGTTTTTTCATTATTTCACTACTACAGAGAATAACATGTATGAAAGAATTATTAGGTATGAACCATGTATTAGCTTTAATTTATGAATATACTAAACATTGAACTACTATAATAATATGACATTGATTGTGCGTAATAATGACAAATGACGAATGGGTGATAAAGAACTATAATATTTATGGGAAAATAATCAAGTAAGTGTATGCTTGTGCGTTGAGAATAGTTAAAATATACATAGACTATAAAATAAATACAACAGAGTTCATAATATATTCTACGATAAATACATTTCTTTACATAGCACAGATTGTGGTCACACAATCAATTCTAATAATGTAATGGAACAGAGAAATTATGATTGAAATATAATGACTGAATTAATAAACTTGACACATGATAATGCAAGCAACATTTACGTTAACATTTAATGTACAAAACTCTAACTCCTAACATAGCAAACATGGACGTGAACTAACTAGCCAATGGACCTCCGTAACGTAGTATTGTCCATAATTGTGCATTTTATTTTCATTTAATTTATGTATTACGTATGTATATCACAAAACAAATTAAGCTTCTAGCTTTTAAAATCAATTATATTGACCATTTATTTAATCTAATTATCAAAGCTTTCAAATTTAAATTAATTATATTGGTCCTACATAAAAATAACAACGGAGCACTTTAAATTTCTTTCACCATAGAAAATGCTACGGTTAAGGAAAAACATCAAGTAGTTATAATTAGGTCGCCATCTTATGTATATATGAAAACACTTATTTTGACTATTTATCATTCTTTTATTTTAGGACAATTATTTCAAGGTTGTAAATACCTACCACCTTACTTTGTAATATTTTGATTTCAGCGATCATTTGCCTCTAATTTCCAAAATGCCTAATCTCCGCTATTCGATTTTACTCTCAGTTTCTTTTTTTTACATTATCACAGGCTTACGCTGAAACCCTGGGGGTCATAATACATTGCACCTTTGTTTCATGATATCTTTATTAGGAAGATTACAAAAGATTGCCATCCTCACTATAAACCAATCTCATTCCATTACAAATATTACATTCTTAATACTTATCGAGGCATTAGATAAATATAATCACACTTATAATTTTAAATTTTTATAGTCTTACAAACATTTTTAATTTTCTTTATTTTTTCGAAGAGAAATAGACACTTCAACTTTCAACTAAATACGCGTATGACCGTATTGTAGTCGGGTGTTGCGCAAGGAGCTACATTGGGCCCCGTTTGTCTTCTAATGTGATGAGGCCAGGGTTTCTGGCTGAGTTTTAGAGTGTGGAAGGGCGGTGGCCGCCTAGCAGTCGTTCGGCCACCTCGAAGGGTGGCCGGCCACGGATCACATGACGCAGCAGCTCTTCGCCCGACCTTTTAGCTCAGCTTTTAGATCCCGTTTGCTTTTGCTCCGTCCCACCTGCTTCTGGAAAAAATTAACAGCTATAAATGACCACCCTATATTTGGCGAAATATGCTGGACCAAAATTTTGCTGTGACCTGGTTGTACCATATTTCAATGTGAATAAATTAATCTTGAACCCGTTTAATCTTAGGTGCAATAATGAACAATATTTTACAAAAAAGAGTAGAATTGTGTGTGTAGGCTATTTATTTCAGACAAGTCACACATGATCCAAATCTCGACCATATCGACACATTATCAGGTAAGATTGCCAAATGTCCAGCTTTTATAAAAACATGGATTGCGGCCATAAAAGATATGTAACATGTGCCCACCTGCTGTTGCTTCATTTGCTGCTTGTTAAGTTTCCCCAGAGCAGCCAGGGCAGCCACCTCGAAGGCGTCTTTGACACCCTTGCTGGAAGCCCTTGCTGACGTCTCCACGTATGTCGTCGCTCCGAGTTGTCTCGCTACTGATAACGCCTGGAAAGAACAAAGTGGTCATCAATTCAGTCATAGTCTGGGTCTGCTTTATAAATATTGACAGAGTGTTATTACATTTAACGCAGTGAGTCTCAGCAGATATTGGAAGATAGAATGGCTGTCAAGATTTGTCAAGTGACCGTGACAGTAGTAATTGCCTAGTATTAGAGTAGAGTCTTGCCTTGTAGCGTGATCAATAGCAACTGCGATACACATACTTTTTTTGTAGGGGAATATTGCATGATGTACCGCTAGAGCCCAGTTGCGTGATCGATAGTTAACTCAAATAATTTCGTTAACAGTGCTTGAATATTTACGATTGTATGTTAGTTCAATGTCGTTAACAATGCTTGAATATTTTCGGTTGCGTGTTTTACAGAAAAAAAAACAAACATTAGGTCTAAAGTATATTTTTTCTTCAAAGTGCGTACAATCGTAAATGTTCAAACGTTGGTAACGACGTTTAACTAATATTTGAGCTAACTATCGATCACGCAACTGGGCCTTATTGATATAAACAAACATTAGGTTTAAGGTATATTTTTCTTCAAAGCGCGTACAATCGTAAATGTGCAACCGTAACGACGTTTAACTGTTATTTGAGTTAACTATCGATCACGCAACTGGGCCTTAGTGATATATCATGCAAACTTCTCCTACTTCAGTGACTGGCGCAAGCGTACTTATTCAACAAATCTTACTTTACTACCTATATTGTTAATTATGTAATTTAAAACGCTTCATATATATATAACCTCGCTTCTACTTATATCAATAATTAATATTACTATCTCTATACCCCATTTAATCGGACATATTTCCGATACCAATACTAGTTTGGTTGTGTTATTAACAATATTCGCTATCTTTAATTGAAATGGCCGCCATCAATTGAGACATTCAGACAGCCCTATTAAATTGAGATCTTCTCCCACTCGTTAAGAGTCGAAGTACAGTCGAACTCAATTGATTATTTACGAAAATACTTTCAAAAGCAAAATAAGATAAAAAACTAGCTATCTGACTATTACGCCCTCTAATGACTTCTTAAATAGAGCACGGTGAGGATACAAATATACTTAATGCTTTAGAATGTTTTTTAACACTCACAGTGTCATATTTTATATTCATAAAGATGAAATAAGAAACCAAAAATTTGCGCACGGGCGGGACTTGAACCAGCAACCTTTTGGCATACCGGGCCAAACGCTCTTACCAATTGAGCTACCGTGCTGTCAGTCCGACCCGGCGAAATTTGTGGTTTCTTATGAAAACGTCAATTGCGTGACGCTTAGCGCCATCTAGCCGTCTGTTTATGAAACAGATGGCCCAAGCAGTTATTCTTTACAGAATAAATTCAACTTGGAAATTGATGTCGCTTCGCTATCTAATGCTTTAGAATGTTTTTAACACTCACAGTGTCATATTTTATATTCATAAAGATGAAATAAGAAACCAAAAATTTGCGCACGGGCGGGACTTGAACCAGCAACCTTTTGGCATACCGGGCCAAACGCTCTTACCAATTGAGCTACCGTGCTGTCAGTCCGACCCGGCGAAATTTGTGGTTTCTTATGAAAACGTCAATTGCGTGACGCTTAGCGCCATCTAGCCGTCTGTTTATGAAACAGATGGGCCCAAGCAGTTATTCTTTACAGAATAAATTCAACTTGGAAATTGATGTCGCTTCGCTATCTAATGCTTTAGAATGTTTTTAACACTCACAGTGTCATATTTTATAATCATAAAGATGAAATAAGAAACCAAAAATTTGCGCACGGGCGGGACTTGAACCAGCAACCTTTTGGCATACCGGGCCAAACGCTCTTACCAATTGAGCTACCGTGCTGTCAGTCCGACCCGGCGAAATTTGTGGTTTCTTATGAAAACGTCCAATTGCGTGACGCTAAGCGCCATCTAGCCGTCTGTTTATGACGCAAATTTTTGGTTTCTTATTTCATCTTTATGAATATAAAATATGACACTGTGAGTGTTAAAAACATTCTAAAGCATTAGATAGCGAAGCGACATCAATTTCCAAGTTGAATTTATTCTGTAAAGAATAACTGCTTGGGCCATCTGTTTCATAAACAGACGGCTAGATGGCGCTAAGCGTCACGCAATTGACGTTTTCATAAGAAACCACAAATTTCGCCGGGTCGGACTGACAGCACGGTAGCTCAATTGGTAAGAGCGTTTGGCCCGGTATGCCAAAAGGTTGCTGGTTCAAGTCCCGCCCGTGCGCAAATTTTTGGTTTCTTATTTCATCTTTATGAACAAATATATTTGTTCTCTTTTCATTTATGAAAGCATGGTAAAAAAGTCTTTAGCTCGTTAATGATTGTTTGATAAGAGAGGGATAATTAAGCAAGTAGGCAATTTAGGAATTTGATGAGCACAAAAATATTTCTTTGAATAATGAGCTTTTACTTATTATAAAAGTTGTAAGCAAGTCAGAAAACATTCTGTGATAAAACTCAAATCAACCACGTTTCACAAAAAATGTTTCTTCGGGCTGAATAAAAATAAGAAACTTACTAATTATTTTCTCTCCGAATGCTCTCAATATTTCGTTCCTATTTATATAACTGAATACTTTGTAACTTAATATTAATTTATAAAATTGGGTAAGTCAATTATTATAACTCAATATGTTTCTTCAATAATGTACTTTGTACTCATTAGAAATAAGGAGAAACCTACCAATATTTTTCTCTTCTCTCAATTTCTCGTTCCTATTTCTTAAACTAATGAATACTATCGTTATGTTAATTATACAATTGGGTTAGTGAATATTTTAATTAGCTTAGCCTAATTAGGCAGTCATATTAGCCTTATGAGCGGCACGTTTCATGAATATAGTGTATGCTAATTCATACTGAACTTAGTATTCATTTGTTATCTTATGATTATAAAGGAAGGTTGAAAATTAAGCAGTTTATGCAGCCGACTGTACAATGTTCAGCTAATTGGTGCTATGCTTTGGGGAATCAATGAATGAATTGAATAGTTGGCACGCCATGGCTGTGAAGTACCTATGCTCTGCGTTTTAACAAAATCTTACAGGTATTTAAAATCCGAGTTTGCAGTTTGAATCTACGTTTTGCTGAATATTGTTGGCTTACGGCGGTCTGCTTTAAAATGTCGTCATAAGTTCTGGTTAATATTATCTCTCCAATACTTCATTCGAAATGACGTTCAATATTTGAATTATTCGTTAAAATTAGCGAAGCAGGCCCTTAGTACTCGTATTATAACGTCGCTTCTTTCTTTATGAAGTCAAGTTTACATAAAGAAAGTACTTTAAAAAAGTTTCAGAGACAATTCATTACTCGTAATATTGGCAAGAGCCTTTGAACAAAGACGTTGGTAACAATATAGGCACTGACGACAACCTCCGTGGTGTAGAGGCTGAACACGTTGGTTTCAAAGCGTCGCTATTCCGAGGTACCGGGTTCGATTCCTGGTCGGGTCAATGTAGTTTTTTTTTTTTTATAATGTCTCGGGTCTGGGTGTTGTGGTAGGTACCACCGTTGTTTTCATTAGCTACTTACTTTGGGATCAGAGCAATGTATGTGATTGGTGTCCAATATTTACTTATTTATTAATTTACTGAATATTACAATATTTTTATTAACCGACTTCAAAAATGGAGGAGGTTACCCATTCGACTGTATGTTTTTTTGTATATATGTTAACTCATATCTCCGTTATTTGTGGACCGAATGAATGTTTTTTTGCCTGCCTAGAGGTTATACCTTTTAGTTGGTCTTATTGTTGCCAAGTCGGCATCTGATGATGGGATCTTGGTGCTATCGAGGGAAACCCTCAAAATTTAAAGGTACGTACGGTGTTTTCGTACTAGAATCTTAATATTGAGATGTTTTTACGTCTGATAGTCAACACTGTGTGGAGCTGAGCTTATAGTGGACCTTAACGCTTAGGATCACAATGACAGAACTTATGATAGGTAATTTGTAGCTTCTTAAAGAACAGAGTCAAATGGGGAAGGGGTCCCTCTCCTCTTATGATCATTAAAAATGAACATATTAAACAAACTTTACACAACAAAACCAAAAAAAAAGTCTTAACCAAAATACGCTAAAAAGTCTTAAATAAACTCTTGGCTCTTTAAAGGAAAGGAGTTCATTTTAGGCGAACAATTCCTTTTTGGTGTCGGGGCCATTACTTTGAAAATCTCAAGCATCATCCAATTTTTATAACAGCACCGCAAGCTTAATAGGGGTATATATGATACATTTTTAGACAAATACTAAATACTCTTGCGACACCTATCTGTGGTCATATTCCTATACCAGAAAATTTATATTAAGTATAACCTGTGTCCCTATTTATCTGATCACATTGTACATTTGTGCCTAATAACTCTTGTTTAATTTCTTTGAATAATAAAGTTGTCCCGTTCCACCACCAAGCAGCAAATGTAATGAAAGTAGCTACAACTCAAAAAGGTAACCTTGCCTCTTTGTCTTTTGCTTTGCTAATGATATTCCACCGATTTGTTAAATCTGCCAAAATAATTTGAACGCCTGGTTTGACCGGTTACGAATGCTTGAAGTATACCACAAAGTCTACCACATTTACCCACTGCTGGGCAAAGTCATTACATCAATTAGGAGGTAGTATGAGTCATAGGTACTTCACCACGCGGGCTCAGTGCGGGTTGGTGGAGGGGTGTTTGCAAGGCAAGGCAATATTAATACTTAAATGAGTATAATATTATTTTTTAAAAGAGGAAGTTGGCAACACTAAGGTGGCAAAATAGTGTTACATTTGTTTGAAACTGTTTATTTACGGGCCTGTGTTGCCTGATATAAATGATTA
Source organism: Pyrausta purpuralis (assembly GCA_963924145.1). Taxonomy (NCBI): domain Eukaryota; kingdom Metazoa; phylum Arthropoda; class Insecta; order Lepidoptera; family Crambidae; genus Pyrausta; species Pyrausta purpuralis. Next base: position 12,417 of record CAWUPE010001226.1, on the reverse strand, counting down.
ATTAAATTAAATAATATAGCTGAAAGGTTTGTTTGTTTTAACGCGCTAATCTCAGAAACTACTAGTCCGATTCGAAAATTTATATTTGTGTTGGATAGCTTGTTTATCGAGAAAGCCTTTAGGCTATAGAACATCCCGCTGGGACGGGGGAGAGGGAGCAAACTCAAAACGTACGGATGTAGTCGCGGGCGACCGCTAACAAATAATAAAATAGGAAGGTAGCCTCACCTCTTCGCTAGTGACGGGATGTGATCTAAGCTTGGACAGCATAGCAACAGTCTCCTTGTCATGCCTGAGGTCAGCCTTGCATCCGCAGAGGAGGACCGGAGCTGATCCTCCATGTGTTCTGACTTCTCTGTACCACTGGAAGAAAAAAATAATTATCAATTACATATTTTTCTCAGTGACCTCATGGAAAAGTCACCACTTGTATGCAAATAGCCAGTGATTTGTAATACGAATTGTTTTATCTTTTGCACACTTGAGATTCTCTAATCTAGCATATGGCTAGGGTATAGATTACAGGCAGATAGCAAAAGTTGTCTATCATCATCATAATCATCATTATTAACCGAAAGATGTCAACTGCTAAACAAAGGCCTCCCGACCGATTACAAATGGAGGTGTATATTTATCAAAAATGTATACTAATATTATAAAGCTGAAGAGTTTGTTTGTTTGTTTCTTCGAACACGCTAATCTCAGGAACTGGTCCGATTTAAAAAAAAAAACGGTTGGGTAACTTATTTCTCGAGGACTTAGAAGGCTTAGGAGGTTTTAGGCTATATATCTATGATATATACTTATAACTTTCAAAATTGGTTTATTGCTGAAATTTATCATGGTTGGATTGGAACTTTTTGCTTACTTTAGCAGCGGCATTATGAAGGGACTCTGGCTCAGCTACGTTGAAACAGAGCATGAAGATTTTTGCGTCCTGGTATGCGAGTGGCCTCACTGTATCGTATGCTGTCGTCCCTGTAACAATTGAACATAATGATTTAGTACTTACATGATATTTATATAATCACATTCCTAAACGCGTACTGCAGAAGAATGAGATAAACTACAGACCATTTTTGTTCTGTCTTCTAGTCACATACAGAATGTAGATTTCAATATGAGCAGTACTTACAGAGGTGATTTCAAAATTATTATTTATAATTTCCACAAGTTTTTAAAGTTTGAATGCGTCCTCCTTCCTTCCTTGTTACTTACTTCGTAGGTATTGTAGTGAGCGCGTCATTCATTTTGATGCGCTTATCAAAGAAATTATCAAATTGCATTGATTTCATAATTAGAATCTTTTTTTTTCTCCCAAAAAGTTTTTTTCGTGCTTCGTGATCAGTATAAGGTAGATAAACACGTCTGTAAGTACTGTAGTGTTTCAGGACACGACCGTTGAGATAATTACTTATAGGACGTGTGTCCTAAGTAACACGTCCTCAATTGTCTCTATTAAAAGCAACTCTTTACAAAGGAATAAGAACAATAGTTAGTGTAGTTACTTAGTTATAGCCACAGAGGTTATACATTATACTCAGCCTCATATGTAAATTAACAACATAACAAAATAACGAGCTTTTATTTAAATACCTGTAAAAAACTTTTATTAAAAAAAGCTTGAGTATAATTATTCTAAACATAGCGGTTAATTTTAGTACGAATTTTAGGTTGTCGAAAATAAATGGGAACGAAACGGTGTGAACGAACTTTGTAAACATGTTTTAGAAATGTTTAATTTTCAGCTGTTATGAAGGCCTCCAAAATTAGGCTGGTTGCTGTTTTGTTAATGTTAAAATTTTCTTTAGTAGGTAGTACTTGTAAAGGAAATTTAACAGTAACTTTTAGGTAATTTAAGGATTCATACTTAGGTGTGTTATATTTTGAGGTTCGGTAATTAAGTGATATTTAATTATGATCAGAACAGAAAATTAATGAGTATTTCTATTCTATGTTCTTCAACTTATAGTTACGTAGTGCTAATAGGTAGATACCCTTGTGAAAATCGAATCGAAATCGCATTTTCTTGTATTTAAGGTTATCTGAGTTTCTTATTTTAAATCTAATATTATTTTTTAAAAGTTTATATAAAAAGCGTATCATCATTCCGCTCCAATCTGTTTGCTAAGAAAATACATCCATTCATGTCAGGTTAAATGTTCTGGAAAATGCTATTCTACGGAACAGATTTAAAAAGGACTTGGAGCTTTACGACAAGATTTACTTTATTATAATATACGCTAGATCAACTTTTATGCTTTCTGTATTTTTATAAGAAGATAGGACGCAGGACGCAGACGAAGATAGACGCTAAAATTCTGATATAATATCACTACATAATATACAACAAAGTCGATTCCCGGTGTCTGTATGTATGTATGCTTAAACCTTTCAAACTACGCAACGGATTTTAATGCGGTTTTTTTAGGGTTCCGTAGCCGAATGGCAATAAACGGAACCCTTATAGTTTCGTTAAGTCTGTCTGTCTGTCTGTCCGTCCGTATGTCACAGCTATTTTATTTATTAACTATTAGTTTCACACAGTTGAAACTTAGTAGGAGGTAGGTAGATGTATCCAGTAAACTGCTTTACGTTTCTCATCCAAAAAATAAAAAAAAATAATGATATTTAAGAAACTAAAACCTATTTTTTTTAGTCAAACCTATGTATACACGTGTCCATGGATACGTCTTTTAAAATGATATAGTGGTTTTTCAAAACCATTTTCTTTTAAAGTCTAACGATTGATAGACAGACGCTTCCAAAGTGTTAAAATGGGCGTCCCCCCTTCTCTAACTTCTAAACTAAGCGAGTGTAAATTTGGATTCCCTAAATCAGTTAAAATTGGCACGGAACCCTCAGTGCGCGAGCCCGACTCGCGCTTGACCGTTTTTTTTAATAGATAGAGTGATTCAAGAGGAAGGTTAATGTATCTTTATATATAAAAATGAGTTGCTGTTCGTTAGTCTCACTAAAACACGAGAACTGCACGGCTACAATGGCTATCTTATCTTAGTCTTGAAATGTTCGTGGAGGTCTAGGGAAGGTTTAAAAGTCGAGAAAAAATCGAAAAACGCGCGGACGAAGTCGCGGGGGACCACTAGTAATACTAGGTATATATTTAAATCAAATCAAATCAAATCAATTTATTTGCATAAATGTGGTATTACATAGATGGTTCGATATTTTAAAGATCAGCACATTTACCATTACTGGCTTACAAAATTCAATGCATTTCTAAATTTCTAATATTAAGTACGTGTACCTACATTTGAATTAGCTAAACAAACAATGAAATTAACGGCATGTCGAATTAATTAAAATGTCAATTAAAATGTGAATGTCAATTATATAATAAACTAGCGGTCCCCCGCGACTTCGTCCGCGCGTTTTGAGTTTGCTCCCTCCCCTCCCGTCGCAGCGTCATGTTTTATACCCTAAAGGCTTTCTCGATAAATAAGCTATCCAACACAGAAATATTTTTTCAAATCGGTCCAGCAGTTCCTGAGATAAGTGCGTTCAAACAAACAAACTCTTCAGCTTTATATAATAATATAATATATTAGCGCAAGCGCACGTTGTACTTAAGCTGCGAACATTATTTTGGTGCGGAGTTATGTTAAAACTGTGATAGCTCCTAAGATATTTATTGAAATCAAATGATAAAAAGAGCAACTTGGTTCTAAATGAAATGCTCGTGATGATGAATGTATTTATTTTGATAAGAATAAATACCTGTGTGTATAATACACCTCTTAAAATGATGCATTATTTTTTTACAAATTTATTAACATAAAAAAGGTTGTAGTAAGACAACCATAAAAGATAGACATATGCTGTCGCGGACTTTATTATAGAACTCCTAATGCTGAACAATCCTGTCATACATGATTTTTGTGTAACTTAAACGGTTTCCGCAGCGTATGCAGCGGAAGCTCTCAAAAGGAATATCTTTCTCCCGTTTTCGCAACATTTTTCATTTCTTCTGTGGTCTTATGAGTCGTATCTTTATGTTATATAGCCTAAAGCCTTCCTCGATAAATGGACTATCCAACGTAAAAATATTTTTTCAAATCGGGCCAGTAGTTTTTGAGATTAGCGCGTTCAAACAAACAAACAAACAAACAAACAAACTCTTCAGCTTTATAATATTAGTATAGATTATGTCAATTAAGGTCAGTTTATAGGTTACTTGGATAGATACTCAGCAACAGAATAGAAAGCACTGTTTATGAGCCAATTGTACAAGTGACTTTTAAATAAATTTGGTGGTAAATTAGCGATGTCTGTGGGAAGATTATTATAAATTCTTACAATCATTGCATGGCTGTTTCTACTACATACACTAGTCTTTATATCCGGCAGGATCAATTTATTAGGATATCTAGTATTAAAGCTGCACACATTTTTTTTCTTTATAAATAGTTCAGGGTGCTGCTTGGCAAACTTACAAGCTTCGAAAATATACATGGAAGGAAGTGTTAGTAATCTCATGTCTTTAAATAATGGTTTGCATGTAGTAAAAGGAGGAACGTGTGCTAAAGCTCGGATGCATTGTTTTTGTGCAATGAAGGCTCTCTGTATTTCTACCGAATTTCCCCACAGCAATATTCCATATCTTAAGTTAGCAGCTACATAACCGTGATATGCCTTTAAGGCAGTTTGCAGATTGGTGACTGATGCCAATCTCCATAGCGCATATCTAAAGCGGTTTACTTTGTTACATACATGGTCAATATGTGATTTCCATGAGCAGTTTTTATCAAGTTTTAAGCCTAAAAATGTAGCATCCTCCGTTTCTACCACCTCTTGTCCATTGCATATGATATTTAACTGTTTTCTATTAACATTTTTGTTCAAGAATTGAATGTATTTTGTTTTGCTTATATTTATTTTTAAATTGTTAGAATTAAGCCAGTTTAATATATTGTTAACACATGCATTTACTTGTTCATTGTAGTCAAGTGATTTTTTGCTGGGTATAACAATAGACAAGTCATCCGCGAAGAGAAAGCATTTTTGTTTAGTGGCCAGTGGCAGGTCGTTTATGTATATGAGGAACAGTAAGGGGCCTAAAATACTGCCCTGTGGTACTCCAACTTCATTGGAATTCAGAGTATCCGATTTGGAAAATGTCTGCTCCATGTTCGTATTGAAGCCAGGTATCTCTACATACTGTGTGCGGTTTTTTAAATAGCTCGCAAGCCAATCCAAGGTTACTCCACGTAAGCCATATTTTTCACATTTTTTTAATAGCAAATTGTGACACACAAAATCAAACGCCCTTGTCATATCAAAGAATATGGCTGTAATGTTAATTTTGCGGTTTAAGTTATCAATTATTTCATTAATTAATTTAAATGCTGCCAATGTAGTACACTTTCCTTTTTGAAAGCCATACTGCTCAGAACATAAAATGTTATTCTTATTCATGAAATCTATTAATCTTTTATGCATAACTTTCTCTAGTACCTTTGATAAAATAGGTATCAAGGCTATGGGTCTGTAGTTGGCAGGGTCTTTTTTATCCCCTTTTTTATAAATAGGTTTTATGACAGTTTTTTTAATATTTCGGGGAAGACGCCTTCAGAAAGAGATAGATTTACAATGTGTGATAACAATGGCGCTAAAACATGAGAGCAGTGTTTTATTACTTTTGTCGAAATATTATCATAGCCAGTAGAAAAAGTATTTTTGAGAGTTTTTATAATTTTTAGTATTTCTTCGTCGTTTGTTGGGAATAAGAATATAATTTTATCGTTTTGTTTGATGTCATGTTTATATGTGTTGTTATTCGGAAGATCAGTGTTAGTCATGTTTATAAAATAATTATTAAAAATATTAGCGATGTCAATTGGATTATTAATTTCAATGTCCCTATCTACAAGTATATAGTTGTCAAAATCTTTCTTTGGTTGTACTGTAATATTATTATTTATAACTTTCCATGAAGCCGAACAGATATTTTTGGCATTGTCAATATATTTTTTGTTGCGGAGTTTTTGAGCCATTTCTATGCATTTTTTAAATAATTTATTATAGCTGTAGTATTCAAGTTTGTCAGAGTATCGTTTTGTTTTATAAAATTTAAATCTTAAGAGTCGTTTAGTTTTAGCCGATTTTTTAAGACCTTTTGATATCCAGTGAGGATGTTTTGTTTTATTAAGTATTTTTATTAGGTTAATAGGGAAACACAAATTGTAATAAAATACTATCGTTTTGTGAAAGTACTCAAAAGCTCTGTTAGTATCAAGTTCATTATAGACCTCCGACCATGAGATGCTACATAGACAAGCCCAGAATTTATTCATATTTTCAAAAGTAATTTCCCTTTTTTGTATAAAACGAGGCTTGCCAGACACCTCTTTGTGTGCCGTTGGTATAGAAAGATATTGCCCCGTTTCATGGTCTGATAGACCTAACTGTAAGATTTCAGCAGTAGCTTCAGGTATCGTGCTTATAATTTGATCTAGACATGATTTTCGTCTTGTTGGCTTAGTGATGTGGAGTTTTAAGTTGTAGTTCTGTGTCAACCTTTTATATTCCTCAAGCTCAGGTGACTCCTGAAGTAGGTTTATATTAAAATCACCTAACAATATAACTTTCTTTTTTGCATTTTTTTGAATCTTATTTAGAATCAATTCAAGTTTATTTAAGAAAATAAAGGGATTACTGTTAGGAATTCTGTAAAGGCAAACGATTATGCATTTATGTTGTAGGAGTTCTATGCCACAGCATTCGAACGTGTAATCGGTGGTAAACTCTTTAAGGAATAATAGTCTCCTGAACTTGAGGTTGGCCTTACACAGAATACAAACTCCTCCGCGTTTTTTATTTTTACGTGAATACCAGTCAGCCAATACAAAGTTATTTAGTTTTAAGTTACATTCGCTTCCAGATCTGATAAATGTTTCAGAAAAACACAAAATATCAACTCTTTTCTGAGTATCATCTAATGAATTTAAAGTTATTTCTATGGTGTGTTGTTTACCTAATACGCCAGCGATATTCTGGTGGAGAATGTTTAAGTAATTTGCAGCGTCATCCTTAACGAAAAAAAGTATTTTGTGTACCGTTTTTTTCTGGTTTATTAATTAAAGGGAAATAGTCTAATAATGTTTTTCTACTCTTATGTAAGCGTTGTGGTGTGTCCTTGTGTGTTTTACTCGTATGTGTCCCTGTGTAATGTGCTTGTGCCTGCGGTGTATCCTTAGTGGAATCAAAAATCTCAACATCCTTTCCATGAAAAACATTCTTGTTTCTGACACTGCTATCAGGTAAATTATTATTCTTAAGCAAACAGTTGGTTAGTTCTTTTAGCTCACTGAAAATATGACTTAGTCCCAAACCGTTGATTTTCCCCGAATCTGCGAACATATCCAAGTTAAGGTTTTTATTACTATCATAAAGTGTGCCATAATCGTGAGTTTTCATGTCTTGATAGAGTAGATCATTGAAGTCTTCAACACGGCAGTTGTGTAGAGTCTTGCCACAAATATACAGGGGTGCACAGACTATGATGTTTGTAGACGACGCAATGTTCTGCAGAGAGTTCCGAAGATTGCATACTAATGAGTGGTTGTCATGTGATTCCCGGAAGTCAGCTTCTCCAATAATTAGTATCAGTATTGCTCTCAAGTGAAGCCCGGGTGGTTCGCTAGTTTGTTAAAAAATTTCAACGAGGGCCTGAAGTGAGGCATTTTTTTTTCATGTACAAATTGATGTCAGTCTATTCGAAAGAACAAAAAGTATTCTGCCGAAACCAGGGATTGAACCAGGGACCTTTAGATCTTCAGTCTAACGCTCTCCCAACTGAGCTATTTCGGCTTACCTTATTAGTGCGAAATTACTGAAATAATGATTTATTGACTTTATTCGACGTTATCAACATGCGATAAAAAAGATGACGTCACTAGAAACTTCACCGTGTATGGACAATAGCATGTCAAGGTTAACACTGTGGTATCTTATTCAGTTGTAATAAGGGCTAATTTGCAATAAAAGTGAGTAGTTTTATGTGCTGGCCACAGTATTGTGTTGGCAAAATGCGACATAAGATTCCTTTGCATACGAGGGTCAAACTGAAAGTTCTTAGAACTGGCCACTTATAAACAATATAATAAAAACAATTTCTAAAATTTGAAAATAGAACTCTTTGCCAATATTACTGAGTATATATTTCATTCATTTGTCATTTGTTTTACGATTTGGCGGCAAATTGAAAATTGTCTGTGTCACGTCAACATGAATTTAACACGAGAAAATTTTCGTGCAATGATTTTTTATGACTTTCGATGTCATTTAAGTCAACAAGAAAGTTATGATAGACTACGATTGGCCTTTCACGATGAAGCCCCATCTCGTGCAACTGTTTACAACTGGTTTAATGAGTTTAAACGTGGTCGCACTAATCTCACTGATGATGTACGTGAGGGACGGCCTTCTACGGCGACGACTGAAAATAACATCTGTGTTGTGCGGCGTATGATAGAGACTGACAAAAGAGTGACCTATCAGCAGATTCGGACAAGCTTAGGCATCGGTATGAGTCAAGTGCACAAAATCCTCCACGAACATTTAGCGGTCAGGAAGCTTTGCGCCCGGTGGATACCTCATAATTTGACTAAGGCTCAAAAACTCCATCGTGTGGATTGGTGCCGTAAAATGATTGAAAGATTTAACGGAGGTGACTCAAATGCTGTGTTCGACATACTAACAGGTGACGAAAGCTGGATTTACTGTTATGATCCTGAAACCAAAAGACAATCTGCTCAGTGGGTGTTTCCTTTCGAGGAGTTGCCAACTAAAGTGAAGAGAGATCGAAGTGCGGGAAAAAAAATGGTGGCCTCGTTCTTTGGAAGGATAGGTCATTTCGCAACAATTGTGTTAGAGGATCAAAAAACAGTTTCTGCAGAATCGTACACTACCAATTGTTTGCCACTTGTCTTGGAAAAAGTTCGAGAGAAACGACCTCGCAGTAGGATCCTCCTTCACCACGACAACGCCTCGTCGCACACCGCCAAGCGAACGATCGACTATTTGGCGACATCAAACGTTGAATTACTGGGTCACCCGCCGTATAGCCCCGACCTCGCGCCTTGTGATTTTTATTTATTTCCAAAAATTAAAGAAAAACTTAAAGGAAAGCGGTTTATGAATGCTGAAGAAGCGGTGGCTGCGTATCGCGATGCATTGAAGAGACCCCTAAGGACGAGTGGGCAAAGTGCTTTTCCCAGTGGTTCCATCGCATGCAGCGGTGTATTGACGTCAATGGACAATATTTTGAAAAGATATAATAAAACTAATAACTGGCTAATGTAATCAGTTTTTGATTTTCTAAGAACTTTCAGTTTGACCCTCGTACAGCGACTTTTAGCAGCGATGCAGTCGCAAAATGTCAACCTTACACACTTGCGCTACTTTTAGCATCGATAAAGTCGCGATGCTAACGCGCGTTAGTATCGATGCAGTTGCGATGTAGATTGAGCTGGACATATTGGCGGCTCCATCGATGCACTCGCGCTTCTGCATCGATAACGCACCACTGCATAGATGCTAAATTAAATATGTTCATTGCGTGAGTCGCGATGCTGTCGCACGTTTTAACCGTCAACATCCATGCTAGAAGTTGCAGTGTGAAGGGGTCTTACAGAAATTAGACGATAGGCTTGTAAAAACATTTAAGTGTGTTTAACGTATACCTATTTTATGTGTAACCATCTTAGTACATTGAAGCTATTAGGTACATTCATCTTTAACAGATATGAGTTTTGTCCATAATACGTCCATGGTCCATGACAAAAGTTTAGTTACATTTTTGATTCTCATACACGAGTTCCCAATGGGTCCACAAGATTCTATGCATAGTACAGTCAGCAACAACATCGCTTGCAAGAAAAAAATGAATAAATCTAATTGGTACTTCATGACTTTTTTGAGAACAAAAGACGCATGGACCTTTGGAAAAAATCCGACTCGGATTAGTAGTGTTGTACCTACACTTGTAGAACGACCTCACCATGTCCAGGTTAAGTATCATCGAACAAATAATTCCAATTTTAAAACAGATACATTGACAGCTGCTAACATACTGTTTCCGGGTAAAGCCCCTGTCGTGGTCCGTAATAAAACGGGAAATGTATGCAGAATGTGCAAACGGCCGAATATTGGCACCCTTGTCACGGCTGTTTGCAGCGGGGTCGCGCCGAATGCGATATCTATCAATATATTCATGAGGGCTACTGAACTGACGACTTCAGTGGGGATGTTAAAGGACAATGAAGGCATGCAATAAAGTTCAGTTAAAGCTGCGACCCTGTAACACAGTTTTCCATGTGCTCACTAGAATATGAAAAAAAAAACAGTAAATACCAATACTTACATAAATGTAAATTACAGTTTTACGTTTTTCTTCCTCAAATTCACAGAAAAACTAAAGTAGGTTACGTTATTTTTCTGTGAAATTTTTATACACACATCAAACAAACTTTGTAATAGCATAAAGACAAAAATGCTTTTGTGTTTTCTTTAAATAATAAAAAACCCTGTACTAATATTATAATAGCAATAATATGTTATAATAATATTAACATTAACAAAAAAAAGTTTTTTTTAAAGTGACCCCTAACTTTTTTGCATTATATACTCAGATAAAAACTGATTTTTAATAATAATTTATGCAAGTTAAAAGAAAAACCAAGAATTTCTCTGTTTTTCTTGATAATAAACCTTGAGAAAACAAATATCTAAACTAGCTCTAGACTCGGGAACTCAAAGAGATTGTGAGATTTGAACTATTCTATACACCTTAATATTAGGAGAACGGGCAAGCATTCTTATCTTTTAGCGCATATCCAACTTATAAGTTAGGGTTCTTTCTCTATAGGTATTATCTAATGTTTCTTAGAACCCCAGTTTATAAGCTGGGGCACTTTCTCTTGTGAAGTTTGATAGGGTGAATAAAAATGCTTAGTTATCTTAATCCCATTGATTTGTTTTCTAATGAAATTCAACTTTAATGCAGCCAGCATCGTATATGGTTATTAATAAAGAATAAAAATAAAATTTGCAAAAATAACTTATTTCATCTCACTAGCAGCAATTCGTCCCCCCTTTTGTGGTTTAGTTCGTCGATGCTCCTCTTCAATATCCCAAACGGACGATCCAACTGTTGTTTCCAAAATTAATCTGCATAATAGTTTAGATTTAAAAAAAAAAACATTTACTGACCTTCTATGCCGATGGCTTTGATAAAGACAGATAAAATGATCAGCCAAACTTTGATAGTTAATATCTGAGATGAGACATTCCAGTTTCCAAACATTGTGATTAAAATATTCATCTTTTGTTTTATTTTTAAGGAAGTAAGTAACTTACTAACCTATCTTTAGGTTCTTAATGTCTCAATCTCTTCGGCTTGGTTTTGAGGATATTACGCAACCAAAAGATGCCGATGCAATTTCTCAGATAATACTCAATAATAATTCACAGCCTACGTATCGTAATAATTGATGAGAAGGTAAGTTACGTGGAGTGGTTAAAATGTAATGCAATAAATTAAATTTGCTTAATGAGGCAACACCCGCAGGATCTATTGGCTAACGTGTCTCTCACACCTACGCTATAATGATGCATTATCGGACGATAATTTGCGCCGGATCCTATTACTGTGTGATTAAACGCTGTGGCCTACTCAGTCATTAAATGACATAATAATGACAATGAAGTTCATGAAGTGGTCATACGAGACAGTACAAAGCATGAAACCATGAACTGCCATACAGTTCATAAGTAAATATTCATATTCATTTATTAACTTCATACATTACAGCAGTCAATTATATATAACACTAGCGGACCCAGCGAACTTTGCTTCGCCCCTAGCACGGTCCCGCCCCGGCCCCGTCTCGCCCAGCCTCGTAATTTTAAAAGTTAAGAAAAACACTATAATTGATTAGTTATCGAGCGGGATGAAAAATGATCTTTAAATTTACTAAAAATTTAGGGTTGTATGTATTTTTAAATGCCACATTATAAAAAAAAACATCCAAAAATAAAAATAAAAAAATAAGGGTGAACAACCCTTATCACTTAGGGAGATATGAAAAATAGATAGTAGCCGATTCTCAGACCTACTGAATACACATATGAAATTTGGTAAGAATCGGTAAAGCCGTTTCGGAGGAGTACGGGAACGAACACTGTGACACGAGAATTTTATATATAAGATATAGGCTGAAGATAATAATTTAGTTACATTATGACCTCAACGAGGTATTTGTAATAATATAGCTGTCAAATTATTTCAATAACGATTAGATCAACGATATCCATCGTATTTTTTTTGGCGATTTGCGCCAGGTGTCCTGTAAAATTTGGAAAACAGAAATACGGAATATTGGAATAACGGAGAGT
>CAWUPE010001225.1:0-23254 GCA_963924145.1 Pyrausta purpuralis | reverse complement strand
GTGTAAAACTATAATATTCGCAAACCGTCTCAGCTCAGCAATACGTACTCCGTATTGTTTGCAATTTTTATAACACGCCACAATAATTTAAAAAAAAATCTATTTCAGTTTCAGATTACTTAAATAGATAAATAATATATTTTTAGTTAATCATTAATAAAATTAAATAAAAACCAACAAATATCTTCTTTCTCCCTAGTAAAAATATTTGTTTATAGTAGAAAGTTATAAATTTCTTTTTTAGTAAAAGTGATAAATATAAATGTCAAAGATGGTGACGTAAATATTTTATATTATGACGTTAAATATAAATAAACATAACATCTTTGTGTCGTTGACATGCCATCAATGCGCACTAAACAGTTTCGATCAATATTTCTGGGCCCCTATTTTTGAATCACTCGCGTCAAGATGGCGTGTGAAATTCATTAATTAATATTCGATTTCCCAATGAAAACTAGTATAATTTCACGCAAAAGTGATTTGAAAAAACATAAATAATTTTTGTGAGTACCTATGTCTATATTTTGCGTGATTTCCATTGATTTTTAATTGGTTTTCGAACGCAATTCACTCGCCTTATTTAAGCGAGTGATTCAAAAATAGAGCTCCTGATGCGGACGAATAAATAATGGAATGCGCTACCGGCTGAAGTGTTCCCGAAACCCTTATTTAGGGCATTTTTAAGAGAAGAGTGATTAAGCTATTACTGATCAGACATGATCCATCCTCGACGACATCATCACTTACCACCAGGTGTGATAGTGATACTTGCTCTCGCCTCACCTCGCACCCTGCAGGCGAAGTCCCAATGAAGTGGCTTTATCTATAGATGACATTAAGGCTAATGATAGTCTCGGAGTATAAGAACCTATGGTTGTTATGGGCCATCGGGTATGTGCACGTATATTATATTCAGTAAATATCAAAAGTCAATACCTATCCTACACCTATGAACGATATTCCGAAAAATTATAAGGGACGTCCGAATAACATGGGAAGACTTTCAAATGGAAAGTGATCCATAAGCACACTGAGTTACGGAAGAGACATACTGTAAAATAAAAGGGGGTATGGTAGGTACGCTTATTATTATTAGCTTCCAATAGGGGTTAAATAAAGAAAAAGCTTCACTCACACTCATTTGCCCATACGCCTATAGTCGTTAAGTGCACATTTTTAGGGTTCCGTAGCCGAATGGCAAAAAACGGAACCCTTATAGTTTCGTCAAGTCTGTCTGTCTGTCCGTTCGTATGTCACAACCATTGTATTCTCTAACTATAAGCATCACACTGTTGAAATTTGGTAGGAGTATGTATATTGTTAACCACTTTAGGATCCTCATACAAAAAATAAAAAATACCCTCCCTAAAAAGGCTCCCATACATGAAACTAAAACTAAAAAAAAAATTTTTTTTAGTCAAACCTATGCGTGTGGAGTGTCTATAGATAGGTCTTTTAAAATGACACCGAGGTTTCTAGGACCATTTTTTATAAAAGTCTAACGTTTCATAGCTAGACGCTTCCAAAGTGGTAAAATGGGCGTCCCCTCCCCCATCTAACTTCTAAACTAAGCGAGTGTAAATTTTGACTAAAAAATATAATGTAGATCTTAACAAATACTTTCAAAGGTAATTGGTTTGGACGGAATCGAAGGAGAAGTTTTTGAGATATAGCACATTTTCAACAACCGCAAACATAACTTTGTACTTCATACAAACACTATGAAAAACAAAGTTATATTTGCCGTCAAAAAAATATTGTGGATTTTACTAAGTGGAAGTAAGTGGATTCCCAAATTCAGTTAAAGTTGGCATGGAACCCTCAGTGCGCGAGTCCGACTCGCACTTGGCCGGTTTTTTCAGCTCGTAAATAAGGCTGGTCCCACACAGCGATGTATGTCGTCGAGTTGCGCAGTTTTTTTTCAAAATCATTAAGTTGCCATTATCTGACAAATTCACAAACGTCGTGGTGACTATTAAACGGAGCACTATATCTCCTAAACCTTGTGTAATTTCACGGCGCTGTTCAAATGCGTTACTGTGAAACCAGCTTCTAAAGTGATTATTTTTAAAATGTCTAAAATTAAGTGTCGTTTTCCTTAGTGGATTAATTTTGTTACACACGGTTTGGTTTGATATACTGACTACAATGATATTGTATACTGACTACGAAAAGGAAGCTTCGTTACGCCCTCTTTTACACCCTGGGTAAATAGATAAATATAAATGAGGATTACATATAAAAAGTGAAGTAAAAAACAATTTCGCACTTACGTAGTTTATTAAAATGAATTATACAATATCACTCATACTTTTAGAATCAGGGTTGATAATTTCCTCGTCACTATCATCGCTATCGTCGTCGTCAGGCAACTGTTCATCGCAATCTTCAGCCGATTCTTCACTATCAACACTTTGTTGAGTTGCGATAATTTCTCCATGAATATCTTTATTTTTAAGATTACCCATCCAAAAAGCTTCAGAGCATTTGTTTGCAGCTAAAGCTGCTTTCACTTTATAAATAAGTGTTTCTAGAAGCTGTCTGATGTAAGGCACTTTACTCATAAGAACTTTGTCTTTCTTCAGCCTTGAATGGCAACACAATGACTGCAAAAATCTCGTGGACTGTTGGAGGATCTTCAGAATTTCTAATACTTCTTCAGTCTCATTCTTCAACTGTATTTCTAAGATGGGAATCCCTTGGGACAAAAACAATTTCAAAACGGGGACAGATTTCTTGAAAAACGCTGACAAATTATTTCTGTTTTCTAAGGTCTTAGCAATGTCTGACATATTCTTTAGGATTATTGCGACATCTTTCCATAAGCCCAAGTGTTCAGAATTAGTCAAACCTTTATTAAGCCGCGATTTTGTAGATTCGTAAACGGCGGTCCCTAGATTTCTATATAAGACTGGAAAATTACCTTTATTCACGCATTTGAAAGAAAGTAGCGTATCATTACGACTTTTAAGAAATTTTATTTCATCGATAAGTTGAACCGTAAGATTTTTAAGTGCCAATACTTCGTTGTTCATAAAATACAACTCGGCCAGTTTATCGACGCTCTGATTAAAAACTAATCCTTTTTCTGGAATTCCGTCTGATGTCTTCCACTGCATTGATAGAAAGTTTTGAGCCATATCTCTTAAGATTATTAGAACAACTCTGTTGTCACTATACTCTTGAATTGTTTTAATCAATTCAATCAAAGACATAGCACTTGACAATAGCATACAGTATTTCTCATGTTTTTGAAAGTTTTTCGCCGTTGTTATCAGTAAATCTTTCAAAGACACCAAATTGGCTTTTCCTTCCACACTTGCAAAAGTTCTTAAAGAACTTTTCAGCAAAGCGTTATGTTGGCTTTTAAACCCGATCCATTTAAAGTAGATGGTACACATATTGTACATGTACTCCAAGCAAGTTATATAATCTAGAATTTCTGATGTATAAACAAACCCACTTTCGTTTTGAGTATTAGAATGTGTATCTAGATATGACGTAACAATTGCTAAATGATCCATTAGTTTTGGAAGTATTTTACTCACCGACTTAGCACATTCCTCTGCTTTGTTTGGATCATAAATGTTTTCATCTGACTTCGTCAAAAACGTCTTTCTCTTTATCTTTGATGGTAAGACAAGTTCTAATTTGCTGTTAATGCATTTCAATAAAAACGAAAGACTTTTAATCGTTAAATTACACGCGTGCTGATTTTCGTCTCCTAAATCATTATTCAGTAAATGAAGCAGATTCAAACTTAACTGGCGAAGAGGTAAATAACTAATTATGTTCAGTTTGTTTTTAACATTGTTATTATTTTGAGTTGCTTGAGTTCTTGCCGTTTCAGGTAATACACTATCATCTTGAGCTGTCTTTTTTGAAACTTTAGTTTTAGTGTTTGTTACTTTAACATTTTTTTCATCAGCTTGTTCTCCTGTATACTTGTTTATGTTAAATATACAATTTGGTGGTTTGTATGCAGTTTTACTTTTTAGCAACACTTCGGCAGTCAATATTTCCAAATCTTCAATTTGCATCAGCCTTTGAAGAATTTTTGTTTTGAGTGCATCATCATCTTGAGTTGCAAAGGCATTAAGTAACTCTCTGAACCAATTTTCACAGTGTATTAAGCAATCTAGTATGTTGTTGACAGCATTACTGTCCATATCTTCAATAAGATCGGCATCAAACTTTGGCATTATTACAGGACACCCTAGCAAAGCATCTATTGTTGAGAGTGTTCCGTTATGTTGCTTGTAGTGCAATGTTTGAACTAGTTGAAAAAGAGGTGATAATATGCCTATGTTCACAGCAATTTTAGGATGCAATGTTAATCCAGCGATATTTATTGCGATTGTTTCGTCCATTTCACTGTCTGCATTGATACAATATTGCATTGTTAACTTAATATCACCAATTCTATCAACTTCAATGGCATCAACAATAAAGTTTTGCTGTAAGTCATTGGTAACGGCATCAGTCAACCATGATAGAAAATTTTTATTAATAACACTAGCTGAATCAATAATAGTTGTTAGTTCATCATAGAAAAAAGCTATCATATCTGGAAATTGTCGTGTACTTCTACTAATAAGCTCAATAATTTGTGCAGCTTCTCTTAGATTTCCTTCAGCCAAAAAAGTAACAGAGCTGTAACTCACATCATCAGGAAAATCTGTTGTTTGATCATCATCATGATTAGTTGTCATCAAGAACTTCACAGCATGTAGTCCAGCAAGAATACCTTGAATTTTAATTTTAGGTGTTGAACTTCCTAATTCTTTTCGAATTATCATGTGAATATCATCTCTGATAGCTGAACTTTCGTAGCTATAAGCTAGACCACATAGTAAATTCATTACTGCTCTGATTTCATTCAGTGTCATATTATCCGTTCTGTCCAATAATGATAACATTTGGACACTTTGAGGCTTCAACAAGGACATATCTTTAGATGCAACGTTGTTTAATATAAGTAGTATACTCATAACTGCTTGCTGGCAATCTAAGCCCAACTGAAGTAATTCCGCTACAATTGTTTGACAGGAGTCTTCCATTTTGGAGAACATAAGGGTAAATAAGTTTGTGGCAAATGTTACAACCACAGTGTCTGCTTTTGTTTTCAATAATAAGTTACTGAGATTTATGAGGTTGTTCAAATTGTCCTTCAGTATAGGAATGAACTTATCAAAACACACTTCCAGCAAATCTTCTTTCAATACATCCAGCTTTATTTGCTTTTTGACCAAGTTTTCAACTTGTCTCTGTTTTTCTTCCGAAATGGAGTATAGTATCAAAAGGATTACAAAATCTATTGGCTTATGGTCAGCACTAGTTTTACATGAAGAGATTACTTTGAGCCAGGAATTCACAGTGACCTTTGAATATAACATTGAATTTTTTATTGCAGCTGCTGTTAAAACTTGGCTAGTAGCTATTTCTTGTGGAGTAGCGAGAGATGTGGGCCAGTTAAGTGAGTTTCTTATTCCCTGGACCACCTCAAAATATGCTGAATCATTAGTGCGGCCAGGCATTAATAGGAACTTAACAAAGTTTGGAAAATATGAACATTTGGTTAATGTCATTAGTATACCAAGGGTCTTTTTTTGAAGTTCTTCATACTGATCATCAGACAAACAAAGGTATGAGAGACATTCTAGTATAGCAGGTATAAGGTCCTGGTCTTCACTCAATATCCTACTCAATTCAGAAGCAATGTTGTTATGTTCTTGGTCTCCAACTATATCTGGAATGGCAGTAATAATTTCCAATCGAACCATTTTCTCTGAAGCTATGTCTAAGAGGTCAATTAAATGTGAAGCCATTTTATCAGTATTGGATATGCTATCCAATGAAGAAAAACACTTCAATATCATCTGTATCCAAGGCGAACATTTTGATTCAGCAGCTAAGTCAACAGCTTTCTTAAAAATATAATCCATCAACTTATTTTGCAAAATTGGAACACTCAGAAGAATTTTTATAATACTATCAGTGATATGAAAATCATCCGAGCTATTTTCAGTGCGCCTGACTATGTTTGGAAATAAATAGAATTTAAAAATGTTCAAATCTAGGCACTCTTTTTCTAAGTTGGAACAAAATTCGGAGACATTCCTAGGGTACTCAAGATGTTTTTCGAGATTCTTTTTAAGATTACGGATTATGTGTATAGTTTCTTGATTACTTACACTTTTATCAGGAGGTATGTTTGTCACTAATCCACTTTCTTGCAATGTTTTGTGAAAATAGCTATCAGGTTGTAGAGTTTTGAATTTCTTGTTTGGACTGCCAGCGGTACCACTGAGAACTTGTGATCTTGTTCTCTTGGAGCTCATTGCAGCGATGATCTTAATTGCCAGCCCGGGAGAATGTGCAGTAATTGTAGAAATCGAAAGCAATCCAATCAAACAAATGTAAACAACAATCAACAAACAGGAGAAACTGTAAAAGAAAGAAAAGATACCGCGCCTTTTTTTTGACTGATGACATACGTACTATAACTAATCTGTGGATGATATGAAATATTGTCACTGTCCTGTCATTGTAAGTTTTTTTTAATGTGTTTTTACCCGCGGACTCGGACAGCACATAAATAGTCTAAAAACACTGTCCACACCAGAGATAGAAAAAAACTTAGTCCACATCAGTGATTTTGTATTTAGAAGTAGATGATGCCTCGCGAACTAAAAGAGTACACAAATATGGCACCGTCTGATTAATGGATGTCACTTCTGACATCAGTTTCGGAACTGAGTCATAGAGTAGCTTTCTTAATATGTTTTTAGGGTTCCGTGGCCGATGGCAAAAAACGGAACCCTTATAGTTTCGTCAAGTCTGTCTGTCTGTCTGTCTGTCTGTCCGTCCGTATGTCACAGCCATTTTATTCTGTAACTATCAACATCACACTGTTGAAATTTTGTAGGAATGTGTATCCTGTTAACCGCTTTACGATCTTTATACAAAAAGTAAAAATATTGACATTTAAGGGGGGGGGGGGGGGCTCCCATACATGAAACTAAAACAGAAACCTAAACCTAGTCAAACCTAAACGTATCTATCGATAGGTCTTTTAAAATGACATAGAGGTTTCTAAATCAATTTTCTTTTAAAGTCTAACGTTTCATAGCTAGACGCTTCTAAAATGGTAAAATGGGCGTCCCCCCCCATCTAACTTCTAAACTAAGCGAGTGTAAATTTTGAAAAAAATATGTAATGTAGATCTTAACAAATACTTTCAACGGATCGGACGAGAAGTTTTTGAGATATAGCACATTTTTAACAACCGCAAACATAACTTTGTACTTCATACAAACACTATGAAAAACAAAGTTCCATTTGTAGTCAACAAAATATTGTGGTATTTTATTAAGTGGAAGTAAGTGGATTCCCTTATTCAGTTAAAGTTGGCACGGAACCCTCAGTGCGCGAGTCCGACTCGCACTTGGCCGGTTTTTTTTTAAATATGTAGGTACATTACAATAGACACGTTGATCATTTAAAAACGAGTGTGAGTGTGAGTGAAGTGCGAGTCGGACTCGCGCACTGGGGGTTCCGTGCCAATTTACGCATAGGTACGCACAGGTACACACGCATAAGTATGACTTCAAAAAAAAATAGGTTTTAGTTTCATGTATACCCTTGAAATATCATTTTTTTTTTGCATTAGAATCGTAAGCGGTTAACATGATACATCTTCTTACCAAATTTCAACAGTGTGATGCTTATAGTTACAGAATAAATATCCTTTGGACATTCCCCGGAACCCTAAATCCGAGTTAACACTTTAGCTTGGTAGTATACTAATCGACAAAAAAACATTTTATTTTTAAAATATTTAACATTTACCTACAATATTAAATAATGCTCATAAAGATGAAATAAGAAACCTAAAATTGCGCGTAATGACGCAGACGTCTCGCGTAATGATTGCTCGCCAGTTTTGACAGTTGGTCGTTGTGCTCTCTTAGCTTGCCCTTAACCGTTCTGCACAATGTAGCCTCATCTCTTAACTCTCTTCTTCTTGCTTCTACCTTTTCTTCTCTTGTGTCTTCTCCCAGGACTATACTTTGCGCGTAAGACTCCCCACTTGATGGAGCCCCCATGACGGATGGAGAGCGCGTAGGGCGAGTTAAGTTTTGTTTCGATATGGCTTCTAAAATCAAAACACAAATGACTTACCCCAGCCGCGAGGCAGGTTGTAGTATGAGACTTATTCTGGCTAGGAAAACGCTGGTCAGTATGGAGCGCACAGAAACGGATTCTGACGATGGTTCTGTTAGTTTTTCGGCTTCAACGAGCGCAACACAACGCTCCTCTCTACGAACAAAACAAGATCAGTGTCCTAGCGATGGTGGCGAATCAGATACGTCTGTCAATACCGCTAGAATCTCAGCAGTCCCGCGCGGGTGTGTATCCAGAGGCCGAGGTTGATCTATATTTCGGCAGCTCAAACTTTACACTAGATCCTTTCTAAAGGCCCAAGCAACAGAACCCTCTGACATAGAGGTGGAAGAACTAGCAGTGACGTATTCTCGAAAAATCCAGCGAGCTCAAGAGCGTGCTGCGTTCGAGGCTCGCGATCTGATACTCGATGAGCTAATACGCACGTCTACAGATGCAATCATTGAGCTGGCGAGCAAAAGCAGCAACATAAAGGGCACCATTCAGGGAGCTTTCAAGAACGCCGCTGCATCAATTGCCGATGCAGTCGAATTAATAGGTGAGAGGACGACCAATGAAGAAATTCGACGGCTTCGTGCCGAAAACCACCGTCTGACGGAAGGAGGAGGTCTCTATTCTTCGCCATTAATGCCATGCGCCATGGATGGACATCCTTTGTAAACAAGGGCCGTAAAGCACGCCAAGCTCAGCAGAGTTGCTGCCCGCTCAGTTGTTATTTCGTCGAGATCGTAGAACAAAGGCGTAGGTACGTCAAACGTTATATTTACTTACTTTATTAATGATCCAGTTGTTAACACACTAAAATTTCATATACTAAAATCTTTTTGAACACCAATATCTTTGATACACTTCATGGACATTCAAAATTACAGTCACCACTTTTTAATTATCGAATATTGTTAATGAAAGGAATAATTGACAAATATGTAAAAAAAAAAAAAAATTTTTAAATCGTCTACATTCTATAAAAATAACCCCGAAATACGAAAACTTTCAATGAAACAAAAAAGAAACAAACTTTGTCTCTTTGAAGGGATTTAAGTTGTTAAATAGTTTTTAGCATTAAAGTATTATTTTTTTCATTTCTCCATTTCGGAAAATTGAACTTTCATGTGTAGATAGCCGGGTGGAAAATAACTTTTCCATCCCTAGGGTAGAAAATAATTTAGTTTTAATAGCTGCGATCAGACATAGAGATCAATTAATAAAAATCATCAAAGATAATTAAGTCAAATAAAATTATTTGTATAAAAGAGTTTTCCATATGTTTTTACTCAGTTTAACATAAAACAAAGGTATTAATTATGATCGTTGATTAAAAAATATAAGCTTAGTTTAATTTTTAACAATTATATGATATCAACAATACACTGCTACAAGGATCATATGGCACTTGGATGACATTGTCAGGGGGGCGTGATTGTGAAAAAAGGGTTGCCAGTGAATAATTTCTCCTTTGGTTGAGGGAGTTTATTTTGTTTGAGACATGGAGATTTAGGGGAACAAATCTATCAAAGTTTACAAAGTTTTACACAAAAATAGGTTTTTGAAATAATATTTAGAACTGATTAACTATCCATAGACTATGCCTACTATACTTAACAGAAGGTCAATTTTGTGAGAGGAAATTAGTAAACTCAGGTTTGTATTTAGGTTAGAAAAAATAAATCATAAGTAAAGAAACATCAGTTATTTTCAAATATGTTTATTTTAATTATGTTCCCCCAAAACCTGGTCTAATGGCATCATGTCATAATATTCATCTTCGAAATCCTTTTCGCTGTCACTACTTTCATCCGTGTCATAATTTTATCCTTCCTCGTTTTTCTGTTTTTCCCTGGCGAAACTATTTTGGAAGATGACGCTGCCGCGAACTTTCCTTCATTTCCAATCCTTGCTACAGTTCTTAATGATACTCCTGAAATCATATTAGCTTTTAATATTTTGATAAAAAAAATATACTTAATTGTTAAGTTTCGGAAAAAGGGGTATCACTAACATGTCGCAGCTGCAACCCCGCTGGTTCAGTTTTTCAAATGGTGTTATCGGGGCGCCAGACTGTTTCTCTTTCATAAAAAACTCTTTAACTTTTAGCATCACTTCTCTCACGCCACATCTTATAACTTTTGGCATGTTTTACACATTTAAAATGCAACAAAATCACAACAGAACCGCAACAAAGAGCACCATCAACGAACTGTCACAATTGACAAGTTTTAAGCTGACGGTGTTAGTTCCGATTTTCGCCACGTGCCAAAAGATCCTTGTAGCACTGTAAAAATATTCGGGTGCCCGCCATACATGTCATCACTACACTTTTTTTTAATTTTATTTTACATTGTCACTTTTTATTTTTCTTTCTGTCATTCTTTAGTAATAGATTAAAGAGTGAAAAAGTCTATTGCACAGCAGACCCAGAAAAGTATACCCACTCGACTGTCCGCGCTGTCAGACTATGATGTGGGAGAACTGTCCGGCAACATCGCGCGACGGTTGAATGATAAAAATCGCGCGACTGTCGCGCGATAAAAACGATTATATAAAGAAAAGTATAGTTGTGATTACGAAAACAAAAATACTGGTAGATAGGTAATAGTTATAAATATATAAAAAGTTGAAAATATAATATACTCACTATACTATAATATATACTATACTTCATATACATATATACTATACTTAATACATACTTTTCAAGTGGTGGGCACTGTAGTACCACGGACAGTTTACCGTAAAAAAGAAAATGGCACTGTAGTGCCATTGGACAGCTGAGCGGATACAGACGGGGCGAATCGCCGAAATGGTGGTGTCAACTATTTATTCTTCTTACTCACTCCCACCTTTAGCTGTCACTCACAGCGCTATCTCATGAGATAAACTCGAATGTACAATTTAAAAATAACCTGTGGTAATTTTCGTGACAAGGACTTAAAATATAGTCACACCCTGCGTTCATCCACTATAATTATAGTCGGTGAGAAAAATTCAACCGATATTTTTAACAAGGATTTGAATTACTTGATATCGTCCGAGTTTTACGTAACTCTGTTTTCTTTCGTGCCGTTACTAGTCTTTGTAATCGTGTGTTGTATGTATATGTTTTAACTCTGGTTAAAGCACCCATTTCACTCTCGAATCATTGGCGCTCTTACTCCGTTCGAGCGCCAGAAACATCTCGATTGAAATTGGCCGCTTTCTCCCCTTGTATAACAATTTACTATTTCCTTTATAGTGATGTTTATCTTAACCCGTTCGCACTATACTAAATAAATATTCGTAAATTACGTAAACGTAAGGTTTGTACCTTCTCTATCTATACTTCTGTCTAGGAATATGGTTGATAAGAATTGTGTATGAATGCAGTCGCTCGCGAACAGCACTGATTTTCTGTTTGTTTTGTGAGCGTATACTATACGCTCGGTTTTGTGAGCGTATACAATTTAAAAGTAATAGATAGGTACGCTATACGCCGTATAGCGTACCTATCTATTACTTTTAAATTAAAAACATATTTTCTTACTGTAATAGAATAGCATGCATATTATCTACCCAGTTTTTATTTAAATAAACTTATTTTGCCTCAAATATAACATATTACCTTGTCAAAGCATTAATATATTACGTAATTCTGTCGTAAGTAATTATAATTATTGATTACGGTTACTTACTTTAGCTGTCCGACGCATAGGCAAACCTCGGTGGTTTATAACAGAGCAAAAACCCATGTATCTACTTTCTATTGTTTTACTTTTATGATGATAAATGAAAAAAAAATGTTTAGTTTATCATCAAAAAATGCTTAATCATTAACAATACAAAAGAAAGACGATTCTGAATTTGTCCCAGTATTATTAAGACATCCATAGAAACAACAATATATTTAGACCTTTTTAGTCATCTTTACTAAAAAGCGGTTAGGCACACGAAATAAAACTAGCAATGTAATGCAGCGGCCAGAGCGTGTGTGTGTGTGTGTGTTTTAAAAAAGGAGGTCATCAATTCGACCTATAAGGTATGTGATATTGTTAGAATTTTATATGTTCGAGTAGGGTAATCTTTTAAGGCTTCCAAAGTTCCAAACACGTGTTCAAAATTTCGTAAGTGTATGTGTGTTTTGATGTTTTTTTCACCACGGATTTCTAGAAAACGAGAAGTCATAGCGAGATGATTATTTTTTGTTCAATCAGATATATTGCTACTTAGGGTACCTACAGTGTAAGTTGCATCAAAACCAGTAGTTTTCGTTTTATATGTTATTAATTTAATAACTGAAAAAGACGAAAAGGGGTACAATTTTTGAAAAAAATGCCTCCTTATCAACTGACCGGCGTCGCCGGTTCCTTTTCACTTTCTTACTCAAGATAACTAACTAAACTAACGAGTTGCAGGGCGCAAGCCACAACTAATTCAACCTTCGGCATCTTCATGTACAACAAATGCTATGATTAATCTCGCGCAAGTGTGAATCACGAAGCGTTCGCACGTAGGTTTGATGACTTCCAGCCTCCCGAACAAACCGAATTCTGAAAAAGGCTACAGTACCATAGACCACATCTATTAAGGCAAATTATACAGAAGTCCGAGAAGTACGAGTATAATATGCTCCTATGTTTAGCGTTTGTGGACTATGAGAAGGCTTTTGATTCGATCAAAACTTGGGCAGTGCTTAGGCCTCTTCAGTGGTGTCACATAGACGATAGGTGTTAAAGTGTCTGTATAACAACGCCACCATGGTCGGTCCGAGTATAGGAACAAAATACGAGGGCGATTCCATTGCGGAGAGGTGTAAGACAGGGAGACGTTATATCTCCGAAACTGTTTACAGCGGCATTGGAAGACGCCTTTAAGCTCCTGGAATGAGAAGGATTCGGCATCTGCGTCAATAGCGAATACATAACACGCCTCCGGTTTGCCGATGATATAGTCGTTGTGACAAAGACGCTGAATGATCTTGGCACTATGCTCGACCAAGTATCCCATCTTTGAAAAAAACATGGAAAAGACGAAAATTACGTCAAGTTCCCGTGTTATACCTACTCCAGTATCCGTTGGAAACTCAACTCTTGAAGTTGTTGACGAGTACGTCTACCTTAGATGAAAGATCCAATTAGATAGGTCCAACTTTGAGAAAGAGGTCAATTGACGAATCCAACTCGGCTAGGCAGCGTTCGGGAAACTGCATAAGAGCGTCCTCTCGTGTCAATTACCTCAGTGTCTGAAGACGAAAGTTTTCAACCAGTGTAAGTCACCAGTGAAGACATACGGATCCGTTACGTGGTCTCTAACTATGGGCCTCATAAAGAAGCTTAAAATCACACAACGAGCAATGGAGTGGGCTATGCTCGGTGATCGAATCAGAAGCGAGGAGATACGTAGAAGAACTAAGGTAACGGACATATCCCTACGAATCAGTAAGCTCTAGTGGCAGCAGGCACTTTGGCAGGGCACATAGCAGGGAACTGATGGCCGCTGGGGCAGAAAAGTTCTAGATTGGAAACCCTTCAACCAAAAGCGCAGCGTGGGATGTCCACCGACAAGATGGACAGACGACAGGACCAAACTGGATGCAGACCGCTCACAACCGGTCGCTGTGGAAAGGCATATGTTCAGCAGTGGACGTCTTTTGGTTGACAATGATGATGATGATGTGTGAACATCAATGTGAACAGCAAGCTCGCGTCAGCTCTCGTGCACGAATATTTCCTCGAACGTTTCGTCAATAACCAGACGAGAAGCGAGCGCGAACGTTAAATGCCATTTAATAATTCACGCAACGCGCACGAATATTTGATTTCTGTTGGTGACCCAAGTAACGTAAAAAATAATCAATTTTTGAAGTGTTTTCTACCATCAACACCGCCAACAACCGTTTGGATTAAAGCTTTAAGCATGCACAAATTATACAATAAATAAATATAGCAACTGAATATTTTACGGTCTATTTGGTAAATTACCATTACCAGTCTATTTGGTAAACGAGTATTTTACCATTTTTACCATAAATTACCATATTTTTCATTACTTACCATTTTGTTTTTTTACCTGCCCAACTCTACACGTGAGTATAGGTTTTACACTGTTTGTGGGGAATGAGTCAATGTTATTCACAGTTCAATCGTTTTGCCGCGTTAGCACCGTGAGCGGATTGTCACATTGACGCATTTGCCGTTTTTTTTGCTTCAAAGAACAGCAAATGTGATCTAAAACCGTTCCGAAATGAAATCGCGTCAACAGCGCTGTTAGCACGCTAATCAAAACGGAACGGCTTTTGTCGCTCACATTGCTAACAGTACTATTGGCACAAAACGGAACGCAAGCGCGGGAAACGAAAAGGGAAGGATGGACGATACTTCTTCATTTTAGAAATTGTTTTTTTCAGGTCAATTATTGTGTTTGTGTGGTGGAATTTTCATGATAATTAGTGCTTTCGAAGAAAACAATGAAGTTAAAGTGAGAATTATGGTGAAGCGATCTAATCGCGCCGTCTTACCCGGATCGTTGTTCCTGCGCTTAGCTTCCTAGTTGAGCATTGGAATGCGGACCACCTCGCATTTCAATGAGTTAGGTTAAGTTAGGTTAGTTTAGTGTAAGTTTTAGATTTAAGTGTTGAAAAATGAAAATGAAAATGAAGAACAGTCTGTATGGCGTACAGCCAAAAACGTTAAATTAGTATTTAAAAAAAAACGGAACGTAGCCCAAATGTCATGTCATTTTTGGTCATAATCACAACACAAAGAAAGATGGAGGAAAAAAAGGCGGGAAACGTAGCGCGGGTTGGGCGTCATTTTTTCGCTATTTGTTTTTTATTGCTAATTTTGTAGAAATAAGTGATCAGTGGAGTAAAATTTAAAGTATTTTCTCTGTATAGTGTGTATATATTATAGTTATTATTCATATTCATCGGTATTGGTAAGTCAAAACTAAGATTATTATTGCATGAGCTTTCCTCCGGACCCGGGGGAAAGTTTTCCCCCGGGTGAAATTGCTGCTTCAGCGGAGTTTTTCTCTCCTGTAGAGTTCGCAATCCCATCTTTGCCTAAAGATCCTTCTATTCAGACTGAAAGTGTCCCTGCTGTTGCTCAATATGTAACTGTTTCTACAGACTCAGATTGTTCAGGATCTACAAGATCTCTTAAGCGCAGTAATCGCCATTCACATAACTGTAGACAAAAAAGACGAAGAAAACGTCATGACGGAAATGAAATTCGTGATTCCGATTGTTATTGCACCGATACACCAGCCCCAAAAAAAAACATTTTTATCCCTGAAGCTGAAGTAAAGAAGAATACTGAATTGCCTCAACCTACTCCTACGTTAATTAGTCGTCAATGCTATAGGAGTACAGATGTAGTCCCATTTGTAGTCCATGTGCAGAAAATTGAAAGTACTCCCAACTCAGGCACATCAATTCACCCAGTAGCATTTGGCAAACTCCTTCACAAAAACAATTTTAGAAATATAGTTAATGGCAGTGTTAAGCAAATTGGTCGTAATAAATTTACCATAGCTTTCTCAGACTACTCAGATGCAAATCAGTTTGTTTCAAATAAGAATTTGGAACTTAGTGGCTTCAAAGCTTATATCCCCACATTCAATGTTACACGAATGGGCATTATTAGGGGTGTTCCTGCAGATTGGTCTCCAGAGGAGATAATGGAAAATATTACGGTACCAATTGGTTGCGGTGATATAATTAAAGTTAGGAGGCTGTACTTTAAACAATTTGTTGACGGTTCTCCTGTTTGGAAACCATCACAGACAGTGGTTGTAACATTTGATGGACAAATTTTGCCTAAAAGAGTATTTATGTGTTATAATGCACTCAATGTTGATTTGTATATATTCCCTACCATCCAATGTTACAATTGCTGCCGCTTTGGCCATACAAAAGTGCAATGCAGATCAAAGCCTAGATGTTTTAAGGGTGGACAAAACCATACAGGTGATTCTTGCCAAACTCCTGAAGAAAGAGCATCATGTTGCTTATGCACTGGTTATCACTTTGCCACAAGTAAAAGCTGTCCTGAATTTTTAAGACAAAAAGATATTAAATCTTCAATGGCAAATAGTTGCTTATCATATGTAGAAGCCTCAAAATTGCATCCACCTGTTAATAAGTCTTATGCTGATATAGTTTCATCCTCCAGTAAACCCTTCTTGCCAGAAAAACAAATAAAAAATGTTCAAAATAATAATAATAACAAATCATACAAAAAAACAGTGTTCCTGAAACCCCGCTCTCCTCCTACCCTAGGCAAAGGATATGATCAAGATGCTCACAGAGCTCTTATCAATGAGTATAACATACCTTCTCCATCTAATGGATGTGCTTTAAATTATGACAAGTCAGATGAAAAACCAGTTGATTCAGATCTTTCATTACCAGACCTCATTGTTGCCCTTTTAAGTATTTTAATAAATAAGTCTAATGCCAATTTACCGACCAACGCTGCACATCTGATTGAAAAATGCATGCAATTTATTAGACATGGCGAAGCTAGCTAGGGTAATTCAATGGAATTGCCGTAGCGCTAATAGTAAAAACAGTGAAATTATGTACTTGTGTAATAAGTTTGATCCATTTCTCTGTGCCTTAACAGAGACATGGCTTAAACCAGATTTTAACTTTAGAGTAAATGGTTACTCTACTGTCCGTGCAGACAGGTCTGATGGGTATGGTGGAGTAGCAATACTTGTTAAAAAATCTACACCTTTCTCCTTAGTGTCTCTACCTACCCATAGTGTAAATATTTGTATTATAGCTGTAAATATTAATAAATGTTGTTATGTCTGTGCATACATTCCCCGTCCCACTAATGAAGTATTAAATGAATTAAATATTATTTTGTCCTCGCTACCTAAACCTTATTTTTTAATGGGGGATTTTAACTGTCATCACCGTTTTTGGGGCAGTTCTTTGACTAAACCTTATGGCGAATATTTGCTAGAAATAATAGATTTTCATAAGCTATGTGTCTTAAATAATGGTACCCCTACTCGTCGAACAAAACCGGATCAAATCATTAGTGCTGTAGATTTGACTATCAGTACCTCTACTTTAGCAGCCTCTACACAGTGGGAAGTTTTACCATCAACCTATGGCAGTGATCATTACCCTATACTTATTTTGTTTCCTTCAAAATATAATTTGCAGTCAAATGAACTTTCTAGACTAAAATATAAAATACCTGACAAAACTGATGATAAATGGTCAGTCTTTAAAAATTACTTGGAAAGTAAAATTAAATCCCTGCCTCATGTAAACTCGGAAAATAATATTCATTGTGCTGAGACATTTTCTACTAATTTAGCTGAGGCTGCTAATGAAGTATTTGGTACTAAAAAGAACTCTCGTCACTTTCGTCTTCGTCCACCCTGGTGGGATGAAGAATGTGCTATATCTATCAAAAAAAGAAAAGAGGCTGAAAGGATTTACAAATATGATATGTCTTCCGAAAATTTTAAATTAGTAACCGAAACAATCGCGGACACTCGCAAACTTATAAAGAGAAAGAAATTTGAAGGATGGAGGAAATTCTGTACATCTATTTGCCCTGATACTCCATCTTCCATAGTTTGGCGTAACATTAGAAAATTTAAATCTGCTATATCTGACTTATCTTTTAATATAATACCTAGACCACTAGCTGAAACTTTTTTAGATAACTTAGCGCCTCCCTGGGTTCCAGAGCAATTTGTAAATACACCTGCTTCTCCTTTGGAAACTAATTTATCTTTATCACCTGTATTATCCCTTCCTCATATTGGATCAGTATCTGGTCTAATCTCCCCTTTCTCTATATATGAGCTTAAAGGTATTATAAATAATACTAACGATTCAGCCCCTGGAGCTGACGGTATCACTTACTCTTTGATCCGTTGTTTTGACGATAATACGCTTAATTATTATTTGAACTTGCTAAATTCTCTTTTTGCTTCGGGCACTATTCCTTCGTCTTGGCGAACCCAAATTATTTTACCCATTTTAAAACCAAAAAAAAGTTCTGCTGATGTAGGCGCTTACCGCCCAATAGCCTTATCTTCTTCATTATTAAAAATAGCTGAACACCTTGTGAAAAACAGATTAGAGTGGTATGTTGAAAAGAATGGCTATTTAGACAATACTCAATTTGGTTTTAGGAAGGGCAGATCTACCACAGACAGTCTAAGTTTATTCATATCTGATATACGTCTTTCTTTTACACACAATGAGACTGTTACAGCTGTCTTTCTTGATATAAATTCTGCCTACGATAATGTTCTTTTATCTGTGTTAAAAAATAAGTTAGAATGCATTGGTGTCCCCTTAATTATGATTAACTTTATTCTGAACATCCTTTCTGAACGCCATATTGAAATCCCATTTTCTGATGTTACTCTAAATCGTACTGTGTTCAAAGGCCTTCCGCAGGGCTCTGTCCTCAGCCCCTTACTGTATAATATATATACATACGATTTAGCATCGTCTCTGAATAACCAAGTAAAAATTTTACAATATGCTGATGATTTATTATTATATCATGCTGACAAATCTACTGAAATGTCTCAAATGATACTGTCTTCTAATCTTGCTCTTCTAGCTACTTGGATGCATAATAATGGCTTATCAATATCTCCTTCTAAGAGTGCAGTGGTATTGTTCTCCCGTATGCGCATACTCCCATCAGTTCAATTAGCTTATGAGAATCGGGTCATACCGGTAGTTACTGAATTCAAATATTTAGGTGTATATCTTGATTCAAAGCTTACTGGAGTTGCACATTGCAACTTTGTTGTAGAAAAGTGTGAACCTTTACTCAATATTTTATATTCATAAAGATGAAATAAGAAACCAAAAATTTGCGCACGGGCGGGACTTGAACCAGCAACCTTTTGGCAAACCGGGCCAAACGCTCTTACCAATTGAGCTACCGTGCTGTCAGTCCGACCCTGCGAAATTTGTGGTTTCTTATGAAAACGTCAATTGCGTGACGCTTAGCGCCATCTAGCCGTCTGTTTATGAAACAGATGGCCCAAGCAGTTATTCTTTACAGAATAAATTCAACTTGGAAATTGATGTCGCTTCGCTATCTAATGCTTTAGAATGTTTTTAACACTCACAGTGTCATATTTTATATTCATAAAGATGAAATAAGAAACCAAAAATTTGCGCACGGGCGGGACTTGAACCAGCAACCTTTTGGCAAACCGGGCCAAACGCTCTTACCAATTGAGCTACCGTGCTGTCAGTCCGACCCTGCGAAATTTGTGGTTTCTTATGAAAACGTCAATTGCGTGACGCTTAGCGCCATCTAGCCGTCTGTTTATGAAACAGATGGCCCAAGCAGTTATTCTTTACAGAATAAATTCAACTTGGAAATTGATGTCGCTTCGCTATCTAATGCTTTAGAATGTTTTTAACACTCACAGTGTCATATTTTATATTCATAAAGATGAAATAAGAAACCAAAAATTTGCGCACGGGCGGGACTTGAACCAGCAACCTTTTGGCAAACCGGGCCAAACGCTCTTACCAATTGAGCTACCGTGCTGTCAGTCCGACCCTGCGAAATTTGTGGTTTCTTATGAAAACGTCAATTGCGTGACGCTTAGCGCCATCTAGCCGTCTGTTTATGAAACAGATGGCCCAAGCAGTTATTCTTTACAGAATAAATTCAACTTGGAAATTGATGTCGCTTCGCTATCTAATGCTTTAGAATGTTTTTAACACTCACAGTGTCATATTTTATATTCATAAAGATGAAATAAGAAACCAAAAATTTGCGCACGGGCGGGACTTGAACCAGCAACCTTTTGGCAAACCGGGCCAAACGCTCTTACCAATTGAGCTACCGTGCTGTCAGTCCGACCCTGCGAAATTTGTGGTTTCTTATGAAAACGTCAATTGCGTGACGCTTAGCGCCATCTAGCCGTCTGTTTCTTATTTCATCTTTATGAATATAAAATATGACACTGTGAGTGTTAAAAACATTCTAAAACTTTACTCAATATGTTAAGATGCCTTTCGGGAGTTTGGTGGGGCTCCCATCCTTACTCAATGAGACTTCTTTATAACACTTTGATAAGAAGCATCTTAGATTACGGCACATTCTTACTCGAACCTAGCAATGTAACAGCTTTCCGTAAATTAGATTCAATCCAGAGTAAAGCTTTAAGATTGGTTACTGGTGCAATGAAATCTTCTCCAATAAATGCTCTCCAAGTAGAAAATTGTGATCCTCCCTTACATTTACGAAGGCAATTTCTGGCCGATAAATTTTTCTTTAGAATCCTGCAATTTCAGAATCATCCCTTAATAGCCAAACTTCATTCTTTATCAGAATTATACCATACATCTAGTTACTGGCGTTACAAATCACCTCCGTGCTTGGTATTAAGTTATCAAAAATACTTATCTCTGTCATCTCCAACTCATCAATCCAATTGTCTCCCTTTATTTAGTTCTAGTTATGAATCCTTAATAACGCCTCTTACCATACATTTCAATTTAGTTGATAAAAATGATCCCAATGCTAAAATGCATATGAATTTTATACTCGAATCCCAATTTAATGATTTTCAACATCTTTATTCGGATGCCTCCAAACATTCAGTTTATGAATGTGTCGGTGTTGGTGTTTTCCACTCGCAGTCTAAAATCGTTCAGAAAATTAAACTTCCTCCGGAGTCCTCGGTTTTTACAGGAGAATGCTATGGTATTTTAAAATCACTAGAATTTGTTCGTTTGTTTAAATTAAAGAAGGCAATAGTATTTACAGATTCATTAAGCGCTTTACAAGCTTTGAATAAGTTTGCTTTCAAGATTAAAACATTTTTTCCAGTTATTTTTGAGATAAGAAATATTGTCCACGAATGTGTTTCGAATGGATATACGATCCACTTTGCTTGGCTTCCTGGCCATAATGATATTACAGGCAATGTAATTGCAGACCGGTTAGCTAATGATGCCATATCTTGCGGAGATATGGTTCCGTATAAAAATTACACCCATGATTTACTATCTCTCCCTAAATCTCATCTGCTTTACTCGTGGGAAAATATATGGGTATCTTCAAGTAGAGCTAAAGGCCGACATTATTCACTAATTCAACCCTGTATTCCTGTAAATTTAAAACCATGGTTTTCTAAAATTAAACTGAGTAAAACTGTATCTTCAATTTTGACTCGCATGCGACTTGGGCATGTTTGTACTCCTGTTCACTTGGCCAAACTTGGCATAGTAGAAAATACAATATGTGAATGTCGAGAGGATGATGGCAATTTAGATCATATTTTCTTTGCATGTACGCTTTATGACCATGCTCCCTTCCTTCATGACCTTTTATCTTGTAAAATTCCTCTACCCACCAATATTATGTGCTTGTTATATTCCAATGATCCAGCAATTTATAAATCACTTGCATCCTTCATTATCTTAAACAATATTAAGCTTTAAAAAAATATATTATATATCCATTGTATTATTTATATATCTACTCCTACTCTCCTGATCCTTTCATAATGCTCCGTATCCAATATTCCGTTTTTTCCTTTTCCGTTTCCCAAATTTTACACGACACTGGCCTGGCGCAAACCGCGTAGAGCCATATAAAAAAAAAAAAAAAAAAACACAAAGAAAGGTCTAAAAAAAAAGATTACATAAACGGCCCTTTATGGGCGCCTGAGTTAGTGGAAAATTTTGACAGCTCGCGCACGACCGATGACAGCTGTTTTTTTATCATGGCTTCTCTAGCACAGATTATATCTTTGCTCACTTTTTTATTTTTATTTATTATTATTTTTGGATCAGATAAAGGGTTTGTCATACTGGATGCGTTCTGCGATCAGTTCAAAGTAATTTCAGCCCACACTAAGAATGAGCAACATTGACCTGACCGCAGAACGCATCTAGTGTGACAAATCCTGAAAATAAAACAGTTAGAAACACTGGAAAAACTTGTATTGTTAAAAAATACAATAAAAATATAATGCAGAACGGAATTGCTAAGACGTATCATAAATATTCAAAGTTAACAATAATTAGTATGTATACGTAGAGTGCAATTGGAGAGCTATAATAACTAACCTACATTAAATAAGACTAAAACTACATTTAGTAAAGTGACGACTGACATAATTATGGTACACTCACACCTAACACAAACCATAAAGCGCCGTTACAGATTTCATCATAAGTTCCTAAGTTTTAATTTTATAGCTAACCGTTAAATTGTGAGAAAAAATGTACAATGTAGTTTTATTTATCCCTCGCATCGTTGTTTACAAACAATCAATTGCTATCTCGATTGGATTCAACTGATAAATGCATCTGAAGTATTATAAAAACAAACCATACAACGACAAAACTTCGGTAGAGTTCTCTCGCACTCGTGTCTACCTACTAACCACTTTAAAGCATAAAATACTAACACAACAACGGGCGTATTTTTAAATAAAAGACGACGCTAGGTGAAAAACATTTTTGCTCTTATAAGGTGCGAGAGACCTCGATAGTACATAGATCTAAGATTTAGAGACTGACACACTTTGCATTTATAATATTATTGTGGATAGAGAGACCTATTCGTTCAATATTGTACAATTTATTAACTTACTAAAAATATTAACTATTTCAGCCAAATAAATTATACAGACTGTCTCAAACAATAGTGTCAAGCTAAGCCAAGAATTAAGCTACAGTCGAGCCGAATCCTAAAGTTACGTATGAGATTTGTCAATTTTAATTTTCAATTTTCCAGCATTAAAAATGATAATAATATTAGGAAACATTTTTTTTAGGTTAGAGTTATCATAATGTATATCTTTTGTTTGTAATTAGTTGGTATTTCTGAATTTTGATTTGAAAAGATGGCGACGTAACAAGGTTCTAGCGACCTGTGGTTGAGCTGTCATACGTAACTTTAGGATTCGGCTCAACTGTTATAAACTTAAATGAGTATCAACATTAAAGAAAACTATTTGCAACAAAATAACAAAAAAAATTAATTAAAACTATAGGCTAATAACAATGCCAAAATCACACAGTACACAATACTAGTAATTTTAGAATACTTCGATGAGATAC
>CAWUPE010001224.1:0-23819 GCA_963924145.1 Pyrausta purpuralis | reverse complement strand
GAGTAATACAATTAAAGATCCGCCATTACTATTTACACCTTTGCCTTAGTCGTCGCTATGTCGTATTGTGTCACAACGATACAGGGATCGGCACTCGGTAGTGTTAGTAGCTAAAAGTGCTGTAGCAACAAAACGGTTTACGACAGCACGCCATTTTTTTGTCAATCAGTAACATGTTATTAACAATATATTAAAGCTGAAAACTCAGGAAATACTGGACCGTTTCGAAAAAATCATTTTGTGTTGGATTGCTTATTATCGAGGAGGCTTTAGGCTATAAACTATCACGCTGCGATGGGAGAGAAGGAAGAAAACTCAAAACGCGTTGACAAAGTCGCGGAAATCGCTAGTTGCTTTATAAAACTAATGCCTGTACCACTGATGGTCTGGGCCGTGGTAACTGCTACACAACGCTCACTGCTTCCTTTCATGGAACAAGGTGTAAAGGTAAATTAGCTCTTCCATCGTGGAAATCTTAAACAATATTTTGTTACCTTAAGATCGAAATCAATTCAATAAAAACCACTGGACATTTCAACAAGACTCAGTACCATCGCATGCAGGTCGTAAACCCCTTAGGTTTTTTAATTAAAATGTTTCCAGCTTCAGTTCATCACAATGGCCAACATATTCCCCGGCGATAAGCCTAATGAAATATTCATCTGGTCCATTCTGGTGGCAAAAGTATCGGCATAATATTATTAGACCCTTGACATCTTGAATATAATACCCCAAGATTACATTCTGCATCTGCAGCGTGTGAAGCGTTCTCAAACAAACTCGATGATATTATCTGCACAAAGAGTGGCTACATGTAAAATTATTTTCGTATTTTAAAGGTTCAAAATATACGCAATGATAGTCTCAAGCTTTGATATTAGAAAAAAAAAATTGTCAAAATTACAGCATTTTGAATTGGTAACCCTGCGAGTACAGAACCCTGTAATCAGTATAATATCTACGCATCGCTTATGATAACGCCCAATTTGACGATTCCGAACTAGCTCGACACAGCATTCAGGGTTTAATTATCAGTACTATCACGCTTTTTCTTGTCTGTTGAAGAAAAAGCAACAGCATGATGTGTGATGTTTAACCCAGAATTAGAACCACGTATTTCCAAAACTCTCTTCTCTTGAAGTCGAATCTTTTCAAATCGAAAATATGTATTTTCATTTAGTGCAAAGCGTATAAAATCCGCAAAATAGCAACAGATCAAGGCAGCTCTAATGTCTTACTTGGCTAGTTTCTTGACACATGAACAGAAAAAGGTGTCACTCCCGAGTATGAAGTTTTTATTACTTTTGTAAGCTGCATTCTTAACATTTTATTTGATGGTAAGCCTGGTTTCAATTTTTGGCTACGTTGGAAACTGTTCTCTAATCACGTGTATAAGTACTCACTCTCAGGTAATTTTTCCGTGACAAAGTTTATCTCGCCCGACCTAGATCTGCATTGACACATGTGTTGGTTATTTTGATAACATCTACGTGTGGGCTTTCCACTCGCACTGTTGTTGGCGACATCTTTGTTTGTCGTTGGATATTAAATTCGTCTTGTGTGTGTCGAACAATTCTTGTAGAATTGTCTTTGACTTTCAGACAATCGAAACTATGGGTGGTTTTTTATTCAGATTCACAACAGTTGCTGTAAGTTCTTTAATCCCTCAAGCGTATGTGAACGAGACACAATGCAAATTCTATTGTTATGCGGTTGCCTGCAACCGCTCGGTGTTGAAGCATTAAAACAGTTGTTTTAATTGCTGCCGTATGAAATAAAACCAGATTTAAATGATCGCAGCGCGTGGTAGTAGCATAATTTTTAGCTGTGTAGCAGAAAATAAATAAAAGTCATTCTCAAAATATGTAATGATGAAGATTTTATTAATATATAGATTTTCAACCCAATCTTGTAACTTTTGCAAAGTCTTTAATTTGACAAAGTGAAACGCCGGACGGCACGAATAAATTGTTGATCTCTAATAAAAGATGATCATGTTAATTAGATATGTATGTCACCTTCTTCGGAACAATCATGAAACGCATCAAAAGAGCGCACGCGCATCTCCTGCAAACAATACAATTGTTTACGATGCGGAGTGAACTTACCTTTTGTTTACATTATAAATCATGCAAATGGAACAGGTCATATTCGTGTTTATTTACAGATGCATTTCAAGAACTGTTTTGTTGCCAGCCAAGAAAATAGATTTATGTAGAGGTCACTTTGAAAATCAATGTATTAAGTCGTGCACACATGTAATATTGATTTTATTGTTTTTGCCGCCCTACTCTAGCCTACACGTATTCTATCTTAATAAAATAAAATAATTTTATTCCAAGCATTATGGATTTCCTAACTGGAAATAAGTAAGTTTAATATTTTGTTATTCTCTAAAATTACTGCGCCTAAAACTTCATTCGAATTTAAATATAGTTAGATCACTTGAATATCATGCGATCAAGTACTATTAGTTTAATTATGTCGCAAGGATTCATAGAAAACCATTTGAAATTGTAATTTTCAAAACTCTGCATCAATTATCATTGTTAACCTCTGAAACAAAACAAAAAGCATGACATTCAACAACAAACCTGTAACGAATAGACTTTAGCTAGCATTACTAGATACCACCATCCGTGACCAGAATATAGTCCAGCAAAACGGTGCGCTAACGCTAACACACGCCACTTGACAGACAAAGACTAATTAAGCGAGGTGGCAGACGAGACACTAGCCGCCTGAGTACGATGACCGAAAATGGTAAACACAACTGTACTCAGAAACGGCAAACAACTGTGTCATCTAACGTATGGCGGAGTCTCTCGAACGTTTCGATAAACAGTCTGCGTCTAGAAATGTCTGATGGGAACAAAACTACAGTCATTTCAGGTGTTGCATCAAGGAAAATTATGGATCTTTGATATTACATTTCAAAAACACCGAATTTTCACTGACGAATATTATGGTATACACAGGTATATCTATGCTTTATAATAATTCTGATACACTGCACTGAAATAAGTCATTAAATTATATTTCAATAAATAAAAGAAAGTGATGTTTATAGATGGAAAATATGACTTTAAGTATTACTCGTCTTGATTGATAAGACTTGATTCATGTTTTAGCTGATGTGTTTACTACGATAATAACTTTGCTTGTAAACAACTATGCGATCGTTGTACAATAACCAAGATAAGGGCAAGTTATTAAATACTAATACAATGCTCCGATCAAGACAAGTATGTCTTTGGTGTCGATGTTCTTTTAAATGATCATTTTGGTGATCTAGTAAAGGCTGTTTATCATGACATGACATCATTCATGCCCTTATTGACCTCCTTTTATGTCTATGTAGTTATTTTGTTTTCTTGAAACTGGTCAGGTGTAAAATAAACAAAAATTACCGTAAGGCGAGTATGATAAAGTTACAATTCATCTAAAGGTAAAATTCATTTAACGTAAACCGCGGTCCTATATAATATTTGTTTCTCTACCAGGCTTAAAGCAGAACTGCTTCGCATTCCGTGTCACCAGTACCATTAGACGCCAGTTTAATTCGTGCGACTATCTGCAGACTATTTTTTCGTCGGTTGAAGCTGCGCGCTGGCATGTTGCATTGCCAAAAATACAACGGGCGTCAGCGGGGGACGACCTATTTCTGCGCGCAACTGTCCAATTTATTTACAAAGGGATCGACGACACAAAAGACTATTAACTTCACTTGTCTCTCATCCATGAGGGCTTTAACCATCGGAAGAGGTTATAAGTTTTCTGAACACGGGGATAACTGGAGGAGAATTTTGATTACTAAAGCTTTGAAGATTTGTTTACCGTCGAATTAGGCAGATAGAGGCATAGACAGGCTTGATACGAAAAATAACTGTATAATATTTTCCTTATCCTGTTTTTGCCAGAAACATAATCAGAAAACACGACAACACGATGTTAAAACAGTAGGTATTTGCCATTCGTTAGCAAATCAAATAGCTCGTTGTTGCAAAACAAACTGACGTCACTCGATTTGTATCTTCTGAAATGGCGACATTACTCGGGTTTTTACGAGACGTCGACACTGATATTAATAATTTGTGAATGTCGCGTTTTGGTTTCTTCATAAAAACGCATATACAAATGACATAATATAGCGTAAAAATTGTTGTGAACCAGATTTGGTATCCTTTTGCCGAAGCAGTTATGGATTGTGAATGTGTGTGACGCAATATTGCACTTGCTGTTAAACAACAAATTTCTTAAACATATTATAACAGGCCCTTGCTCATTAAGATTTTTTTGCCTTGCATGTTGCGATACAAAAAGGGTCCACGAATGTGTTTTTGAAAACAAATAATGTCAACACGTCATCCACAAACATTCGCAAATTATTCGGGCGTCTTTTTCCCGTTCCATTTTGTCCGTTCAGCGTTTTTTCCACGCCGTGTTTCGCTGGCCAGCGTCTTTTCCCCACGCGGTATTCGCGAATGACGGGGTCACTGATCCCCTGAGACAACATGACGCCACGCGGCCGACGTTAATGGGCCTCCGCTATGGGATACCACCGTCTGTGCTATCGCGCAGTCATTCGCCGAACAGCCTAGTTCCGTGTTTGCTGCTTTTGAGGTGCAACTGCCGATTTTCAATCATTAATTGTTTATATCAGTTGAGCAAATGAAACAATATTTTTCGGAAAACACATTTCAGATTATGACAATCAATGAATGAAAGTTGAATTTAAGGACTAATGAATGTTCATTATGTACATAATCCCCGGGCTGAGTATTGTTCAGCAAACATTGACGGTTCGAGGATGTGGTTGAAAACAAATTAAAAAAGCTAACATGTTTACCGAAACCTTTATTTTACATCGTGTTTGCGAGCATCCTGTTGCGAAGCTCAATCATGTGGAGCGATGTAGATCATATGTACCATATTTGTGCCGCACCTTACTCTTAAATCTGTCGCTGTAAGTTCGGTTTTCTCTCGACAAAAATTCCGCTTTTTCAAAAGGTAAACTGCACACGGGTTTCTTGAAATTGTCCCTTGTGCTTTGTAGCCTAAAGTTGGGTTTTGTATGTCAGAGTCCGCTTGGCAACAGGCCCTATTATCAATCTTGGCGTGTCTGGTGGTATGATGCCGGCCGAGTTTTCTTAGCCGGTAGACCGGTCGTTTATTTGCCTTTTCGGCACATGGCCATTCGGTCTTTAATTCTGCATGATCATTGATTCAATGGTTTGGTAAAAAATCAATCAAATCTACTACACGGGCTAGTTTGTTTGTAGTGGCCAGAGTTAGACGTAGGTTCATAAAGACAGTTTTCGGAAAGTTATAAGTTATTAAAAGTCATTTTAGAGCAGAACTTACTCCCTCAGTTTAATGAAAATGTGTCAGTCAAAAACGCGTTTGGTAGTTGAATCGTCTCATTGAATTGATGATCCTTCGGAATTAGTGACGATACTGTATATAAAAAAGTTTTTTTTTTTAGGTTAAAGTCGTTTAGTTGCCCGCTGGATAATAATTTATATCCAATATCTGTACACTCACGAATCTTATCAAATGCGAAAGTGATTCAAACACTGATAAATGACAATATTGATTCGCAATAACATCCTTGTTTGTTAAGCAGTAACATTTGTATCAAAATTTGAATTCTGGCAGTTCGTAAAAAATATTTTTGTCACCAACTCAATACGGCCGTTATATTGTTTAAAATTCAAAGATGAAATTAATGCGTGACCGATAAGGACCCCCATGACCAAAATGGAACCCTTATGTTCGTTAGACACTGATGTGACAGCCCGAAGGAGGGTGCTTGTTTGGGACTTTTTGATCATATTTTAAACGTTCGGAATCTGAAATCTAAATAGATTCCGTCAAAACATGTTACGATTTCGGAGCTTCGAGAAAGATTAGTTTATATTCGAGAAAGATTATTTTAATATAAAATTAAAAATAAAACGACTAGGTACAAGCTATATTTGTTTTGAAAGTGTCTCTATTTTTTTACTCTTACCATTAAATTCCACTGTGCCTTCCAGTAGAATTGAGAGTGAAATGTCGAATCGTCGGTATAACATTTCGAAGCACGTTACGGTCGTGTTTATTCCATCCAAAAAGCCGGTTTATGCCACCTGTAGTTAGCAATTTTCGGCCATTCCAGGCAATTTAGCGATATTGGCATCCAAGGACAGACGGGCAGACTGACTCACCGTTGACGTCACGATTAGAATACTCTGGTAGTAGTTTTTATGGGCGGCCTTCCGTCCATTCATGCGTCATTTGATAGGGCTGACATCATATTGAAACAAATCATAAGTAAATAAAAATACTTGAGAAATAGGTTCATTCTAGCTACGTTCAAAACAATATATCATTCTAGCTAGTCCAAAATACGTACTAAGCGTCGCATATCAAGATGTCGTCTTCCGCTATGATCGAGCGAAGACACCCAAAAGAAGATTTTTCACTCTGACTTTTAAGATGTGCGTCTTTTAATTTGCTTATCTCATGTTTCATTTTATTTTAATCAAACAAATTGAATACGCATGTTCCTTTACAAACGATAGAGTGCTATTCTATTATTTTATAAAATCATTGCTTGCATGTAACCCTAATCCAAACATGGCGCGATATTGTGTGCAAATATCGTCCGTCTGTCGCTCCGTATGTTGTTGGGAAGCGGGACTCTCAAAATGGCGGCTTGTTTGGCCCCCGTCGCCTGGTAATTATCCGACGGTCCGCGGTTCGATTCCTTATTTATATTCGTGCGTAGCGTGCTCGTACATTTCATTTTTATTAATTAAATTGGAATCGAATTCGATATTGCACAAGTTCTAGCAACTTTATTTGTGAAGTAATACAATTAAATTATTTTAACATAAGTAATAAGTCATTCTCTGCTTCTCACCACATGTTTCATCGAACTTGGTAAATACAATTATCTAAATAGGTGAAAAGCTGGCAACCGTTCTCGTCAGCACCTCGTACTTGATAGGGAATAATATATCTTTCGTATGCTGGCAACCCTGCCCGCCGGCACCTCTTAAGTGCCTCCGAGAGCCTCTGAGTCGCAGGGAGCGCATGAATTTTCCTCTCGCGGCTTTTCACATCGTGGAGTCAATGGAAACGCGACAAAGCTGCCTTTATGCCATGCCAGCACATAAGGTTACATATTTTTTGTTGAAAATTATCCTTTATTACAACTGCATGAGATACCGCAGTGCTTACTTTGCCGTGCTGTGTTGTCAGTACTAGTCTCGGGTTTTAGAACGAAGACAGTTTTAGTTTTTACACCGCAACTTCTGGTATCATCTGTAATTTGTTTGTGGAGTAGTGCTCAAGTCCTTTTGACATTTTACAAGCAAATTAGAAGTTCGCCTTAACAAATTAATTCAACAGCCAGGGCGCTTTTGAGTCAGACCCAAATATGCTAATCCAATAAAGTATATGAGGTTGTCTAAAAATACTTCAACTAACAAACTTATTATTATTCGAGCGTTTTTATCATATTATATTATAAGTGACTGTGACTCCTCGGCAAACCAAAAATTATTGTAGTGCAATACATGCTGCCTTTTTCGCACATTTATTCTATTAGTGAGCAATAATAATTAAAGGGGTTAAAATCTGTCATCTGAACTGCAGGTCTTTAACGAAAAACAAAATCCGTCAATACGATAATCGTTTCGCGGATCCGAAGCATTTCGTAGTAAGTATTATTGTATTGACGGATTGAATTTATCGTATTAGGTAGGCTGCTTAAATACTGTATAAATTATTTGTAGTACTTACGAAACTAATATTAGATGATATTCCTGAGCAAAAATTTCTATCATACTAAGTTTACTTAGTGAAAGAGGGTTACTCTTTCACTTATATTTGGAACATATATAAATGTGGGCACATTTGAGAGTTATAGTCTAGTTCTATTCTTGTTTTTTTATTTATTTATTCTGTTAATAATATAACTGTAACTTGTTCTATGAGCCTGAATAAATAAAATAAAATAAATATCTCGGCCTATTTCTTAGCGACCCCTAGGCAGTGGTTATTTGTTTGTGATGGTGGTAGCCATTTTGTGACGTCATTAGTATTCACTTTAGTGTGCGAATATAGCCGTGACGTCAGCACCGCACGATTTCATTTACATATTTAATCAAACAATTTCATGATAAGCGTGACTTGCGAATTTTGTGTTGCTACTATGACGTGTGTCACTGAGTCACTATAAAAAATATGAAATAAGGGAAATATTTTCATCTTGTTGTAAAAAAATCTGTTGTTATAATGCATCTCAATTATATTTTGCCTATCTACTATTGTATTTGATGAATCTGGATTAAAATAACATCCGTTTCCATGAATAGATAGTGTAAAATGGAAAACGACTTCTAAAAAAACGTCTCGTAATTTCGTATTTTCAAGACAAATAGTAATTTCCCAAATTTTCATTCAGAGCGTGCAGAATGAAAATATCTATAGCTTTCAACTATATCGGACACTGTGAACTTCAGTTCAACAGGGTTTTAGAATTTAATATTATATTAAAGGTAGGACTAACTCAACTAACAAAAAGCCTAATTGCAAGGTCGTTTGAATTAATAAGACACCTAGTCCGAACTCTATCAAGGGGCTAGCTGTACATACTGTCGATCGTAGATCACATCTCAGAACCCCTCGCTTGTGCCAGATTTGGGTCAAGTGCAAACCCACTTGAGCATAAAGGATGGAACACCCATTGTAAAGTTTTTGTCGTCATTTTGAATGTGTAATTTTTAGTCCCCCTAGCCGATTTTGACTACGGAGACCAGTCACAACTAACTGGCTGCGCAGGACATATTACAGTGCACAAGTGTGTGCGCAAACACAGTTGCACTCTCTATTCCTTAACCCCCCGATGGACAGCATTCTGCCTCGACCAGAGCGAGATCAGGCGCAGGACCAACGGCCATACGTGCTTTCCGAGGCACGGGGGTGAAGCATTACCAACTTCCAAACTCCGGGCTACCCTAAGAATTTCTGAACAGTTAAACCCAGGTACAAATTTTTGGTCCAACCGAGGATTGAACCCGGGACCTCTGGCGCAGCCGTCGCTTTAAAGTGCGACCCACTTACTGCTGCGCCGCCGAGGTAGATTAAATTAACCGATTTTCCTGAATTTAGATTTAATGATGATCCATAAAAACTTAGCTGCCTGAAACCAGGCCCTACAGATTGCAACGGT
Source organism: Pyrausta purpuralis (assembly GCA_963924145.1). Lineage (NCBI taxonomy): Eukaryota > Metazoa > Arthropoda > Insecta > Lepidoptera > Crambidae > Pyrausta > Pyrausta purpuralis. The sequence continues at coordinate 14,596 of CAWUPE010001224.1, read as the reverse complement.
GTTCCGTAAAGTGTTAAAAGCGTACAATTATTCTGGAAGCACTCTCAAGATTGCTGCATATAAATGTGCTTTTTCTTTTGCATCTCTATCGTAATCCATAATGCATTTACCTTCACTTCTTACCAGGCATCTGTCTATTTGATGCTGGGCTTCAGTTTCTACCTCATTGATCACACGTTCATCGTTCGAAATAAACCGTTGGGAAAAGCTCATCACCACCGTTTGACATTCTAAATTTGAAACACTTCATCACGCATTAAATACCCTTTACCTGACATGGCGTCTGTGACGTCATATTAGTGTCTCCTGCGCATATGCTAATGACTTTCCGCTCCACTTGCGATTTGATTAAATTCATTGAGATGTACGGACAACAGCACGTCGAGGTAAACACTGCGGTATCTTATGTAGTTGTAATAAGGGCTAGTTTGCAACAAAAGTGGGTAACCTGATGTGCTGGCAACTGTATGTAGTCTATTGTGATTTGTGCGTGTACCACAATTCATTCATAAAGGATGTTGCCAGTACTATAGGTGATCAGACAATTTCTTTGTGTTTATTCTTGGTTGGTTGAATGCTCGCTGCATATTAATTACTAGCGATCCTCCGCGTCTTCGTCCGCACGTTTTGAGCTTGCTTCCTCCCCTCCCGTCGCAGCGTGATGTTTTTAGCCGTAAACGTTCCTTTATAAATTAGGTATCCAACACAAGAATATTTTTTCAAATCAACAAACAAACAAACTCTTCAGCTTTATAGTATTAGTATCGATTTCGTAGTTAACTTCTCCATCCAAAATCCACATCACATAAATAAAAACGAAAATTTGTACAAACCTTTTCAACATCTGTAAGGTCTTTATTAAATTCATGATTGGTTCTGATTCAATTTCTTTGTTAGCCGCAGGCTGACATAAACAAATAATTAGTCTTATATATACTAATATTATTAACCTGAAGAGTTTGTTTGTTTGTTTGAACGCGTCTAGGAACTACTGGAACGATATTTAAAAATTATTTTTGTGCTGGATAACTTATTTATCGAGGAACGCTTTAGGCTATAGTATATCACGCAGCGAGGAAAGGGAGCAAACTCAAAACGGGCGGAAGTCTGAAAAGTCGCGGTGGACCGCTAGTTAAATTGACGTCAAAGATTTCCCGATACGCTCTGTATACTGTATTTAATATCCCGCTCCAGAAAAGAGTCACGAAACAAGTTTACCTGACTTGTTCCCTAATGTCGGTACGATTTATGATGTTAGTCCAGGCAGGCTCACTCAAAGGAGGCTTGTCAGCGATTGCGAAACTTCAGGTACGAACAATCCATCGGCAGTTGTAATTAGATTTATGTAGCTTAGAGAGTTTGTTTAAAATAGGTGTATGTATAACTAGCGGTCTCCCGCGTGTCTCCGCGCTATTTGAGTTTGCTCCCTCCCCTCCCGTCACAGCGTGAGTACTATAGCCTAAAGCCTTTCTCGATAAATAAGCTATCCAACACAAAAATACATTTTTAAAACGGTTCAGTAGTTCCTGAGATTACAAACACACAAACTCTTTAGCTTTAATTAGTATAGATAATTAAACATACAGTATTTTAAGTTTATAGCTTTTTTGTATTTATAAGGTGATTAACGAAATTTAACTTGTAAACCGATAATGCTTGCTATTTTGGAGCATTTTGGTTAACGAAAAAACAGTATACAGTCGGTAATCTTGGTCGAGAAGCTTTATTTTTATTCCCCTATATAAAGATGCTCTTGTTACTTAGCTGATGTTTAAAACGAACGTATCTTATGAGATTCGTCACTATGCGACGCCACGTATGCTCTGACGTACAGGCTACGTCACACCGCGAAGCCGCGTTTGTTTTCCGCCATTACTTTTTGCCTTTCAATTCGTGTGTGTCATTGAGCTATATTTGCTAAATCATCATCATACTCATCATGCACCTTGTTGTCATTCAAACTTCTGACGACCTCCGTGATGAAGTGGCTAAGCACGCTGGTTTCAAGGCGTCGCCGCTTTGAGGTCCCGAGTTCGATTCCCGGTCGAGAAATTAAAATTGTCTATATTGTCTCGGGTCTGGGTGTTGTGGCACCACAGTTGTGTCTGTTTTCCATAACACAAGTGCAATAAGCTACTTACTTTGGGATCAGAGCAATGTTTGTGATTGGTGTCGGTGTGTAATATGAACCTGTTCACACTCTTTATTGTCGTTTGTGATGGTGAAGACTGAAATACATCCTTAATTACAAAAAATAAAATACATATTTTTCAACGATATTGAATTAAAGACGTTATATCATTCGTGACCTTTCGTGTTCTAATAGACTGCTACATCGTAGGACTACCATGTTGTGTACTTTAAGTTCCATCACAACGAAATTATGTTGACGACTTCCGATTGCTGACCTTCGGCAAAAGTCGTCTAAACTTTGTTATGGATCATTATCATTGGTCTTTCTTTCTGCTTCGTTATCTAATAGTCATCATCATTTTCAGCTAAAGGACGTCCACTGCTGAACATAGGCCTCCCCCACGGTTTTCCACAGGACAGATCACAAGCGGTCTGCGTCCAGTTCGAGATCTTTACAAGGTCGTCTGTCCATCTTGTCGGTAACGTCCCTCGCTGCATCATTGGTCGAAGGGTCTCCAATCTAGAAATTTCCTGCCTCAACGGCCATCAGTTCTTCGCGCTATAGGCACTGCCATTGCCACTTGAGCTTAGTGATTCTCAGGGCTATGTCCGTTACCGCAGTTCTTCTATGTATCTCCTCATTTCTGATTTGATTTTGTACAGAAACACCAAGCATAGCCCTCTCCATCGCTCTCTGTGTGTTTGAGCTTCCTTATAAGACACCATCCACCACTTCATTAATCGTACACCATTAGTCAAGAAAGAGAGAAGTGATGAAGATATAGGCGTCATCACTCATCAAATACAAAATCAGTTAGCTAGGTACCATGATACATTGTAATTTTTTAGGTTGACTGACTAGACAGAACTGACGTTAATGAATTGTGTTTGTGTTACTGTCGAGTCATAATGCCAAACTTATCAAATGGTTTTTTAATGAAAGTAACTGCTGGGTGTCTTTGTCTTGCTTTTACTTGCTGATTGACATAGGTATTTCAACCAAGTATCTTGTGGTCATTCACATGGCATGTCAACTCAAGTTTAAAATTAATTCAAAGTTTAACAAGATTAATTCAACCCTACAAAAAAGTTACAATACGTAAATACTCTAGTATAGGGCGCGTTTCTTTATTTTCTTTGGCACTACTGTCTGTGTAAATATATTGTAATTTTTGTTACAGAAACTTTTTCTTTGTCCAAATAACGAATTGGTGTGCAATTGCCAGTTACAAAAATAGATATAGAATTGGCAAGCGTTTTTTGTCCTAAAATCCAGACTAGCTTGTTTTAATTTGGCTCTCTGAGTGAGCTGTGTTATTGGAGCTTGTATGAAAGCATATTAAAGCATTTACATAACCAGTGGACACGATAAGGTAAATTCATAAAAAGACAATAACAAATCTGACCTTCCTGGTCAAATTAATACTATGTCTGATTTGGTACTTGTGTGTAACGGGCGTTTCTCAATGATAAACAATTAGTGTTCGTGTTAAAAACATGCGTCGAATGTGTTGTTTACCGGAGTTTTTTTCCTACCATGTATTTGAGCCACGGAAGCCACTCGTGCATTTGATGATATGTTAGGTCTAAATGTCCAACGAACTGTCCAAGGCTGCATGTAAACTAACTGACAGGATTTGTTTACATTTTAAAGAAATTGTTATTTGAGCGCAGTCCGTATTTTTTTTGTTATTTGAGCGCAGTACCTTAATGTTTTGTTTTTAAGGAATTTGCTGCGAAAACTTTTTCATTTTATGAAAAATGGGGTACGCCTCATCTTTATAATGTTTAATAGCGAATATACGAGAATTCCCCATTAAACATTATAGATGACGAGAATATGTATATATTTTTTAACTTGCGATACTTTCGATATTTATTTGACGACGTGTTTGGTGTACCTACTGTTTAGCGTCCTGACTACTATTCCAGTCGTTGCGGTTCAATTCCTGCAAATGTTTGTGTGATGAGCTCGACAATTTTTACCTAAATCATGGATTATTATATATATATATCGGAGACGCCCCCGTCATAATCGTTTGGTTTTCGTTACACAAGGAAGAAAATTCCTTACTACGATACCACGACAATTTGTGTGTTGTTTGGCGCAACTTTATATTTATTCTTTGATTGTAGTGTAACAATATGAAACGGATAATTCATTAAAATACTTTCTCGCTTGTTTCCAGCATAGCATACAAATAAAAGGCAATGTGTCCCGGAATGCAGATATGGCAAACAAACAGGTTACGTAAGGCGATGTAAACAGCTAGACGTGTAAACATTCCTTTGGGAGAGGCAGTGGTGGGGCACATTTACATGGACTTGGCTATGCGGGACTAGACGGATTCTAGATTGTTCTAGAGCATTTAGTTGAGTGCTGATAAAATTGGTATTGCGACACTGCGAATGGTAATAGGAATATTCCAAATGTATGAGGGTACGAGCTCTCTAGAAGCTGTAGAGACAAAAAGGGGCCTTTATCTTTCAAATAACATTCCTGTTTATTTTATACCTATTGAGAATGCTTGATAGATTGCATATACTGATAGAGGTAAAGCGCACATGTAGTTACAAACCGCGGTATGAAAATGCCAAATTTTTCAAGCTTTAAAATTACATTGGAGGAGTCTGACTGATTATCAATGTGCCACAATATTTTCTCATCACCATCTTTATCTGGCATGCTGAACATAGGCCATACCGGTTTTCCACATCGACCGATCACAAGCGGTGTGCATCCAGGGTGATCCAGCGCTTTTCATAAGATTTCCATTTTCCATCTTGTCGGTGGACGTCCTACATCTTTGGTCAAAGAGCCTCCAATCCTGACCTTTTTTGCCCCAACGCTATCAGTAGTTCGCGCTGTGCCTTGCCTTCTTCTCAGGGTATGCCCGTTACCTAAGTTCTTCTACGTATTTAATCAATATAACGTACAATATTCTCTGATATGACGATATAGTGATCGATTGCTATCAAAGCCAGACGGTGACTTTGCCTGGCCTTGGTGGATGAAACCGGCAATTAAATTGTAGCCACGAATTTGCATGCCCTTCATGTATTGTACTAAAATAAACCTCGTTTAAGGTCCTAAAGAAGAGCAATGCGGCAGTATGAAATGCTCAGCCGGTCATATCTTGTCTCCGCTCGCTATAAACTTTGATTTAGTACTCACTTAGAAATGTACGCGCATTTCAAAGCCGATCCGACCATAATAGACGGATTAGGGTTGCATAATGAAAGAACTTGCTTTACTAGTATGCTACGTTTCGGACTTATATTAGTAATGATGTCTGGCTGTCCAGTGCTGAGACTGAGGAAGTCTAAGTGTCTTTTAACGCAAAATATTCCGCTCAAATTGGTCCTTGCCGGCGTCCTCCTTTTCGTAGAATAACATAAATAACAGTTTGGTATCGATCTTCCAACAAAAATAGTCACAATGGATATCTATAATTGTATGTCATTAAAGTTAGCTTCAGCAAACAACGTATTAAATACCTCCTTTTGTTATTGGACAAAATACGTCAGGTGAAACATTTTACTTACAGATTACATAACCCGGCTAAATCATATCATAAGGTTTCTCAGAATATAAAAGTAACTATACCCTACAACCTACAGAACACTGATTACGAAAGTTCGTGCTTGCCAGCTTTTACAAAGATAGTCCTGAAATACCAACTGCCTAGTGCGTGTGCGGTCTCGGGTACAGTAGGAAACATGTTACCGCTTTATGTCGCATACAATTGTAGGTCTTACTGCCATGTAAATAGAAGTGTGTAGTTACAAAGGACGGTTGTACATCCTTGTGACCTTGGAGGCCGTCGACCTAAGTGACGTCAGCACCCTGTTGCCAGGGCCCCACCCCACCCCGGGCCCTCCAGATTGGGTTATATGTTACGAGCGCCCTCGCAATATTTGGGAATAAGCCTGTTTGGGGAAGTGGATGGAGCGTTGAACCTTTTATTTGTGACATTAGTCACCGATATTATGACTTGCGATATGATGAAACACGTCAGGAAATGTGAAATGTCATTTTAGTATGATTTTTATGGATTTGCTGCGTGTGTTCATAAAATGAGGGTCATTTATCTACTTGAAGATATAGAAACTTCATCGTCATGAAACCAAGAATGTAAAAACGAATACATTTTAGGACTCACATAATTTAAGTTGCCAGTGGGGCATTATCGGATATATCAATATTGTATACGTTCGTCTAAAGGTGCTTTGTCTACTCTACTTCCTTCCAAATTCAGGTCTACACTCGTCAAAGACTACTACTATGTATGATCATATAAGATAATTTTACCATTTTATTTGATCTACTCTCTTCATCGCCATTTACTCGTATACATAAAACCACGCAAATGGCGTCACGTAGCAACTGAAGCGACATCGCGGCAAGTTTTAGTCTTTCCCGTACTTATTCTAATTTCATCACTCATCAATCTCCTTGGAGGCTGAGCAAGCCTGAAGGAGATTCTTTCACATCACCATATTACACTTTCGCTAAAAATAAAATGAGAGATACAAAAATTCTGCGGATTTTTCATCCCGTAAGCGTTGAAAAGTTTTCGGAGGTAGACGCAAAATAAGACATTCTTAATATATATATTTTTTATATTGTTTTGTCATTATAAAAACTTAGTAACATAGATTTCACTTTTAAAAGCAACTGTGTCAGACAAGGAATCGAGCCTTGAATCTTTCGCTATCCGAGCGCATGCCTATATCACTCGGCCACCGACACATTGACAAGCCAGTTGATTTTTGCAAGTGCTTGTTTATTGCGTAGGCTGCGTGACGTCATCAATGTTGCGAGATTGTCATCTCAAACAAACAATAATTATTGTTAGCCTTACTAGATGGTGCACATAACTAAAGACTTGTTATTTTTTTGTTACAGGTAAATAATAACGCTACTACTATTCGTGCGGACTTTGCGACCAGTTACGGTAACTTTAGATTAAGGTGTAATCATGATTACTCGTAATTTCTCAAGGATGTGTTTATCAACAGTCTTTTGTTATGCTTTATGCGACCGCGCCGGCATTTTGATCCGTGAGCGTTTAAAGGTTAAAACAATGCCTAACTAGAACATACCTCTTCTGTAAAGTTTAAATTTTAAACAGAGGGCGTCTTTAATACTGCATCACTTAAGACAATCATCAATTAACAGATGTTAAGTCCAAGCCTAACTGCTTTGAGCTAAAGGGCACGGCCGTCGTAGGCGCTACTAGCGATTATTTCGGACAACTACAACGCTCAGGTCAGCAAAACTAGCCTTTTGACCCATTTATATTCTTGTGCTTCTGTTGTGTAATAAATTACCCCTATTTCTGTTTCGGATTACTCGACCATTAGGATAATTTGACGGCTACTTACGGCTATTACCAGCGCTTTTCCAACTAATGAGACTAATGTGTAATAATAAATAATCGTTTTGTTGACCAGAGTAAGCAGGTAAGTGGTATGTAATGAAGCTAATCAAGTAAATATATCAGGTTATGGTTGCCGGTTAATTGTTGACGTTTAAATTGTAGCGCTGCGGCAATCAACTGATCAATTTTCTTTGAATAAACATTAATTGACTCTTTACAAATGATAGAGTTTACGGCAGTGTCTTAAAAATTGATGGAGGAAGTATATTTTGGAATAAAAGTTGTTTTAAACGGAAGTCAAGAGGCCGATGCTAACATCAGTCTAATCACACATATTCAAATGTGTGTGGTAATATTCACGCATTTGCTTTGGTAGCATAGTGGAAGCTTACTCGACAGCAAAACAGCGCTGTAAAACAAATGAAATGACAACATTGTGTCAGAATAATGACACGCGCCTCTGTAAAATTCAATAAACTCTGTCATAGGGCTGTCGAGAATTAGAGACCCTTAAAGCATTGGCAGCACTCAAAACGAGCAAAGAACTAACGACAATCAATAAAATAATATCTATATTTTAAATTTCTCGCAAAGTACGTAAAATGATTTCATCCATCGCTATTAAAGTCAGGTGAGGGGGCTGAGAGTAAGAGAATATATTGGCAGTTTAAAAAAGTTAAACAATTAAAGGCATACAATGCTTGATGTCATCTTTTCTTCAAATATATGATCAACTTGTCTTAAAACATATAGATGGAGGTAAGAAACTCCTACTAACCCCTCGTGTCTTTGAACAATTTTGAACTCAATAAAAAACATAATGGCGTATATAAAGCAGCTACAGAGTAACAAATCCCAGCGACACGTGCCAACACAGCCCTATTCATAAGGCCCCCCCCCCCCCCCCCCCACCCCCACCTCCCCGAGCAAACTGTTTACACTGACTGTAACATAATGCTCCTCAAATAACACGCTTCTGAATAGGACGGCGACTTCTGGGACCCACAGTACAAGCTATTCATATGGGGATTCTGAATATCCTCTATCAGACTCTTTTAAATAGATACTAAGCTGGTTTCTGGCCGTGGATTTCCTAATTCCATATCACTTTTTGAATTTCCAGAAGAGACGGAATGGGAAAACACCCATTCAGTGAAGGACGTGATAGGTACTTGTGCTTTCTTCTCTCATACTACAAGAATGGTGGCCTCCGCCTTTGTGGAGCATGACAAAAGCAAACAAAAATGGTGATAATGATGGATGAACTTGCTATAATACCCTTAAACCTACCTACCTGGTAGAATCCTCAAAAATATCCAGATCACTGACTGACAGGCCTTATTAACGTTCTGAACCTGTTTGTGTAACATCCAAGAAGGAACACGGGTAGCGATTTTATTAAAATTTTATACGATACTTGGAGGCAAGCTTCTTAAAACTATCACGTGCTCTCTAAGAACTAGGTTTTTAACTCTATCGTATGCCATTATAAAGAGAAGTTTTAAAGTAGGACGTCATACTGATATACGTTGAACTGATATAAAATATTCAATGCAGGTTCCATGATTCCTAGCCGAAGCAAAAATAAATAATTTTACTAGTGAAACCAGCGAGGACAACAATTTAATAGTTTCATTTTCATGAAATACCTAGCAAAGGTCGATTACCAAAATTAATAATTCAGTTAGATGACGTAACATCAATTAAACCTCAATATTATGTTATTACGCCGAGTTAATTAATATACTAAAAATAACCCTCATCACAGTCCGGGCACCTGACTGAATTTCAGCTTCGAACCCGGACTGTTTTGTAGACCCTCAAAGGGCATGGGGTGAAGGACACGTTTCGTCCAACGATCGATACATGCCACTGAAGCATACCTCTTATTCATACACAAACATACCTCTTATTCTCACACCAGTAAGAATCAGTTTCCCGATCTACACCAACCGATGCTTCAGCACACGGAAAACTAGTCTGTACATGTTTACCAATACGGAAGGTTTTCCTCTGCTAAGATGTCTCGTGACCTGTTGGAAGCTTTCTGTTGACGTCCCTTCAGTTTTCAGGGTCTCGGAATTCGCATTGTGTCAATCATGGACTGTTTTGACGGAAGTCCTTTCAATTAGACATTCGATCGCCCTAGATTCCATTGAAGTTGATTAATTTGAAGCTTGTTTGGTCGCCGAGTGAAATGCCAACGATTTAATTGGAACTTAGGATGACATATTCCATTATAATACACCACGGTAAATCAACAAGAAGTTTCACCCAGTTCGTCAATCCGGTATTTAGTTGTTTAAAATTTCGGTATAACGCAATATTTAAAAAAAGGGCATTTTCAAATCAAATTCTGTACCCTTTACCATGAGTTTACTCGCTAGCGACGACGGTTTTACTCGCTAGCGACTACGTCACTTTTGTATGGAAAATGTCAGTTCCGTCAGTGACCGCTAGAGGCGCTGTGCAATTTTCCATCGACTTTTTTACGTCGTCTCTAGCAAGTAAAACCGTTGTAAACTCATGGTGACGGTACTGCAGTTCATTATCGTATCATTCGTAACGTTGTAAATACTACAATATTAATCAAGTTGACTGAAAAGCCAGTTTTATAATAAAACATATTTCAATCAATTTTGTTGTCTTCCGCTGCTTATTATCGTCTTATCGTATTGTTATATAGCCTTAAGCATTCGTCGATAAATAAGCTATCTAACACAAAAATTTCAAATCGTGTCCAGAAGTTCCTGAGATAAGCACGTTCAAAGAAAATCTTCAGTTGTATAATATTAATATGGATTAATTAGCGTACTTCAAATAGAACGTCGCAGCTATTATGGTTGTTATCGGTCGGTCACACAAGAATCTCTGTGCAAAACATTTCTGCGGATAATTGTCAACTGTCTCAAGTTGTCGCGATTGTTGCGGGTGTCGAGTCTGACACACTAAGGCGAAACTTTCGACGACTCACTGTTGTTTCAGTTTAGCTTGTTTGCACAATTCGATTAAATTTTTTTTTATGAAGTTTAAATGGCTGGTGCTGGTTCTCGGTAGAGCCTTATTTTCATCTAGAACTCTGTTTTAATGTAAAGTAATGTATAGTAAACTATGTAGTCCGTTGTCTATTAATTGACAAATTACCTGAGCTTTTTTATAATCTCTGTTCTGCAATTTATTTCTTCATGTGCTCTGCCATTCAGGCAGAAGTAACAACTATTGAATCCATTTTTCAAAATGAAGTAATTAATTCAAAAAATAATGTATCCTTATCATTTTATATTTGAGTATGTTGATCAAGTAACGCTTGCAATCACGTGTGCTTGTACCTTTACCCACGGATTTCTCGAAAACGTGAAGTCATTATTATAGCGAGATGATTCTTTTTTAGTTCAATCAGGTATATTCCAACTTAACTAATAAAATAACTAAAAATCATTAAAAAAATCTTACGCCTTACGTATTTACAATGCAACGTAAACAAATGACATGGTTTGTAATGAACGTGTTTATCAAAAGGCATGGTTGGTCTAATAGACCCGTTCTCAATTGATTCATCAGTATTGGGTCGGCGGTTCAGCCGGGCGCCGTTCTAAGGACATTGTGTCGTGACATCAATTTAAATTTGACGTGCCTTAATTATGATCGAGATGATATACTAGTAGCTGAAGTTTTCGACACTAATTAATATTTTAAAAAATGACTTATTTCACTTAGGTCCTTTTTGGCCCCTAGATGGGGCAGAGACCGTACTCAACATTCCTCCATCGCTTTCGGTCTTGAGCTCCGCGTTTTGATCTCACTTCTGCACCAGTACCATGAGTTTGACACCACTTTTTGTATGGAAAATTTTAGTTACCGCTAGAGGCGCTGTGCAATTTACTATAGACTTATTTTACGTCGTCGCTAGCGAGTATAACCGTCGTAAACTCATGGTAACGGTCTTGCTGGTTCTGATCTTTTTCGTCTCGTAATGTATTGATAGCATGTTTATTATGAGCAGTTGCGCAGAGTCTAAAATAGAATTCCCCTCTACCCCCAGAACCCCATCAGGTCAAAATACAAATACGCCCACAAAAACAAATTAGAAATATATTTATTTTGAATGAAAAAAATGAGGAGATACGTAGGAGAACTAAGGTAACGGACATACCCCTGAGAATCAGTAAGCTCAAGTGGCAATGGGCCGGGCACATAGCGCGACGAACTGATGGCCGTTGAGGCAGGAAAGTTCTACATTGGAGACCCCCGACCAAAGACGTAACGTAGGACGTCCACCAACAAGATGGACAGACGACCTTAAAAGATCGCAGGATCAAACTGGATGCAGACTGCTAGTGATCGGTCGCTGTGGAAAGCCGTGGGGGAGGCCTATGTTCAGCAGTGGACATCCTTTGGCTGATAATGATTTATTTTGTATATTATAAATGAAAAAATGATAGAATGACAAGTAGATCTCGAGTCAGGACTTTTGAATAACATGACGTAATCAATACACAAATAACGATGGTATTAGATATAGCCAACCGTACCTTCCAGTTACACCACACAAACCCCAATGCCGTAGGGATTTTGCGGCGTGCTCATTAGTGGTTCTACCCGGACGCGTCCGGTGCCGCGGTGTCCGGGGTTCCGTATCCGGCTCCAGTCACTGGCTGATAGCTAGGACGTTAAATAGTACCGCTCTGGGCGAAGGGGAACCCTTTGGCGAGCTAGTCGGTATTAATTACGCTGCATCTATGCGTGATATAAGTTTGCGGATTATGAAAGTCATAGTTACTGTCTTGATAATTTCGTGGTGGAACATCATGTTGCTTACAACTGATTTATGTAAGCATCTTCGTCTACTCTAACAGTAGTTCATAAGTAAAGCTATTCTGTTAAAAGCAACTTAACGCCTGTCAAAAGTTCGTTTTGTAAATTTTCCGTACTATCCTTATCATCATCATCAGCATTATGAATCCTGAACTTCGATACCCGACTGATGAATCTTAAAAGATCTATAGTTCCTCTTTCATGGAAAAATCAAATACAAAGGTCGGTTTTTGCAATAACACTACCTTACTACCCTTCCTTGGAAAGCAGAAATCGTATTTTCAGCAATATCATTCCAAACTCAGCCTGGAAATGCATCACGGACCTCCCCTCCCAGACAGTCCACACAGCTACATAAAAATATCAAATCCAGCTCAATAACACATCTTTTGTACCTACCCACGGTTCCGGAGAGCTATTGATCGCATCGGTAGGTAGTTGGTGCCTAGGCAACCATGCCATGGGGGTGGTTCGCCCTAGTGCTTCTACGAATGCCTGATTGCCCCGCGTGTCTATTTAAAAAGGGATTATTTATTTCTATGGAACAATCGTATTTTCTGTCGCAAATGATGAAGATTTGCTTGAAAGTAAGAGTTTTTTTTAAACTTCACTGATTCCAGCTAGCTGTACCTTTTTACTGTTAGAATAGTTTTTTTTGATAGTGGGAGGATCAATATACAGCTGTAGGTGTTTAGTGTAAAATAAGAATTCCTACTTTATTGCATAGAGCTTTCTAAAGTTATCTTTATCGCTTTTAATAAGACTATAACAATTAGTAAAATTACCTTGTAAATCTATTTATGCTACCAGGAGTTTTGGTATAAAAATATGTGTCTGAAAACTTTGCGACACGCAAAATTGAAATTAGTTTCGTGTATTTATAAACCAGTAGTTCGGTTCCGCCGTTCCGTTCCGCACACAACATTGTCACAAAAACTGCAATGTACTCGTATGCAACTGCAATACTATCTGTGTGTGAGATCTCTAGCGAACTGCAATTTTGTACAATGTTCGTGTGCTGTTGCCCGATTGTGTCCAATTTTGCGATGAATAATAAATAGTTTAATGTTTGCCACTTTGTCATTATTGAACACTAGCGTTGCTCCGCGACTTCTCCCGCGTAGTTTTGTATTACCTGTATTAATTTCATGAATTTGGTAACGGATGATTCTGCGATACAACATTTTTTTTCCCTGGGACTGGAATCATAATAATATATTCAGTGCATTTTGATTAAACAATGATATTACCAGGGGAATATGGTTAGTTGCCGTTTTTCGTTGAAGAAATATGTAGACTTGTTTGTTTTTCCAGTTAATTAATTTTATAGGTGGACATTTCGGAGTTTTCGAAATTTTAGGAATATTTTAGGAATCCTTCAGAAATTATCGGGAAAACTTACAAAACTTACGGAAACTTTGGACGTTATAAACAAATGATTTACTTACAATATCAGGTACAATAATTTCGTTACCTTAAGAAAAAAAATCTTTATAGTATATATAGAATAATATCTATAATCGAGTTTAAGATGTGTTCAAAGAGATTTCCTCTATATTATTTATTTCTTGGACAAAAAATCGCTTCGTCGTTGTTTTATTTTACTTATTTTCATATAAAACGTCGAGTTTGCCTATTTATATATCATGTATAAAACTTATTATTGTATCAAATGTTCTTTTCGGAAGTTTTGGATGTTTCAGGAATACTTCCTTAGAAGTGGAGTGTTTCCTGGAAGTTTTCACCTCTCATTACTTTTATCCTACTTCATAACAAAAGAAGTTATTTAACTAAATCCTGCGTAATCAAATAAAATAAAAAAACTATTTGTAGTAAATTGTGTTTGATGGTCGTTTCCAATAGGACATTAAGGGAATTGACACGCGATTCCAGCTATTAATGTATTTCTTTGAATCCAGCTTTTATTACGGGATCGATAAGTACGATGGGTAATTTTATTACGTCAACCCTAGCTCGGTTACTAGGAATTTATTGGTTAGTGGATTTTAAATGTCATTATTTTGTTAATCGAACCGTCTGAATAGAACATTTTTTTGGCAGTGAATGCGACCATTATTGGCAATTTCATATACAGATCTTATGTGTTTTTTTATTGTGTACATGCGCCATTCAACCGAAAATGTAATTTTGTATTATTATGTACTAGCGGTGCCCCACGACTTCGTCTTTGCGTTTTAAATTTGTTTCCTTCCCGTCGCGGCTTGATGTTTTGTAGCCTAAAGCCTTCCTTAATAAATAAGCTA
>CAWUPE010001223.1:0-27573 GCA_963924145.1 Pyrausta purpuralis | reverse complement strand
GGTCAGACTTTACAGATTGATAAATTAGAAAGCGACAGATTTTATTAAACGTCAGTTACGTATCCTTGCTAACAATTAGGTGACGTTTTCAAATTAGCCATATTGTATTTTGATCGACGAATATTTCTTATCTGACTATTGAAAAATCAGCCCGCATGAAGAAAAATTGCGATTTAAGTTGTCATTCTGGTCTATCTAATAAAAAATCTGAGTATAACAAACGGTTATTATGAAACTTATAATTTCATAATAGTTACTGTTATGTTATCTTATCAGGCCAACTTGGAGTTCGACAACAGCACTAAGTACCGCGAGTTTGTGGATGACAATGAGTGCAGGAAGCAGTGGATTGTGTTGCCATTGCCGGCGACGTATATCGCTACTAATTGGCCGTTGAGGGTAAGTCTAAAATATTTGTTTGGTGATAAGCCGTTTTCTCCCATCACTTTATACTAGATGGTTCTAGGATTGCTTTAGGAACACTTTTTCTTTACGTTGGCGGAAAACCATAGACAAAAAAAAATGTATATGTAAATATTTCAAAATGCATTATAATGTCCTTTAAATTATTTGAGATTTTTATTTTTGTAATTTTAAGTCCTTTAACGTTTTTTTTTCTTTAAATAGTAAACTCATTTCCTTTTTGTCTTTCGCACCGCTCATAATCATTTCTGCTTATTGCGTAGACAATGCCATATGGCGTTAAGTTCACCTTTTGTAAAAATTTTTGGTTGTGCAAAAAGTATAAATAAAAATAAAATAAAAAATCTCTAAAACAACTTATTAGTTTTGGCCACATAATGTGACACAGATTATAGAAATAAATAAACAGGGTGCTCGGTAGATTGTGTGCTAAATGGAAATGGTTTATAGTGGGGGTCGTTAGCTATCATATTCTGGCTTTAAAATGTTTTTTAGAGTGGTGATTTTTAGGGTACCATAGTCAACAACCCTTATAGAAAAACTGACATTGTGTTTCTACATATTATGTTTGTATATTATTTTTTTGTGGTTTCCATCAACACCAAAATTACATACACAAGCCAGTTCGTTCTTTTTTTAATTTACTTGCCAAGTTGCGGAACATTATTTTCTTAAATTTGACCTGCCACATTATTGACGACCTCCGTGGTCGAGTGGCTAGCACGCTGGTTTCAAGCGTCGCCATCTCGTGAGATTCCGGGTTCATTTCCCGGTCGGGTCAATGTAGAAAACGAACTTTTCTATATTTTCTCGGGTCTGGGTGTTGTGGTACCACCGTTGTTTTCGATTTCCATAACACAAGTGCTTTAGCTACTTAGCTTTGGATCGGAGCAATGTATGTGTTGTTGTCAAATATTTATTTATTATTTATTTATTTATTATGTGCCTGTGAAAAATAAACAACAAAAGACTGGACTCGTCGGACCTCACGAAAACTTAGACTGTGTTTATGTTAAAGGTATTCCGAATGTCATTATGTTAACAGGACCTTTATTTAAGTAGTATGATTCATATCGTTAATTTTTCGGAAACAAAAATAACACCTTGTATTGGCAGCTGTCAACATATCTTTAAAAGTCGTATATTATTTACAGTACAGCGCCATAGACGAGGCGGGCACGAACGTGTGCGTAGCGGGGCGGACCGGGCTCGCTCACTACAGCTGCGTCTCGCGCCGATGGAAGCTGTTCGGCAACGAGGCGCAGGAGAAGGACTTCGTCGTCACTGGCGGCATGCTGTGGTACAAGGACTACATCGTCATTGGTGAGTGAGGCTAACGTGTAGCTTGACAGAGCCTGTCAAATCGCAACAAATAGTGGCTCAGTCATGTCACTAAACGCTGTTACTGTCCAGCTATTGGTTCCAAGGGCGGCCACTGGAACGCACAGTTTGCGCTGATGCTATACAAAATCCTTGCAGTTGCGTCTAGTAGTTCTTAATGTGCGCTAGCTCTTAGCTAGCGATCAGGGCATTCACGTGTACGTAGCGGGACGGACCGGGCTCGCTCACTACAGCTGCGTCTCGCGCCGATGGAAGCTGTTCGGCAACGAGGCGCAGGAGAAGGACTTCGTCGTCATGGCGGCATGCTGTGGTACAAGGACTACATCGTCATTGGTGAGTGAGGCTAACGTGTAGCTTGACAGAGCCTGTCAAATCGCGACAAATAGGGGCTCAGTCATGTCACTAAACGCTGTTACTGTCCAGCTTTTGGCTCAAAGGCGGCCACTCGAACGCACGGTTTGCGCTGATGCTATACAAAATCCTTGCACTTGCGTCTAGTAGTATTTTAATGTGCGCCAGCTCTTAGCTAGCAATCAGGGCATTCACGTGTACGTAGCGGGGCGGCCAGAACTGGCGCACTACAGCTGCGTCTCGCGCCGATGGATGCTGTTTGGCACAAGGCGCAGGAGAAAATCTTTGTCGTCATATGCGGCATGCTGTAGTACAAGGGCTACATCGTAATCGGAGGGTGAGCCTAGCTACTACACAGAGTGCTTGGCAGTTAGAGCAAGCGTACATTGGACTAGTATACCCGACCGGCCGCGACCCACTTGCCCGACCACTAGTGGCTAATTCAAGCCGCTCAATCGTAGCCACGTGGTCATCAATGAATGAGTGCCTTCTTTGATGGATTCTTAAGAGAGATAAGGATCATCAATAAGTTTGCAGGCCTGGTAAAGTATCTCGGAATGCTCTGTCCACAATTAACACATACGCAGGTCTAATACGGATTTGACGGCTGTAGTTAAGTTGTTTCTACTCTAAGATAGCTATCATAGAACAGTGAGCATGATTATAACATTACATAGAAAAATAATAAAGTGTTGTGACCGTGCGCGCCGACAGCGCCACAAATTATTGGGATACGTTGAAATGACGAATGGCTGGCTGTCATTACGAAAAAAAAATAACTAAATTTATATAATGAAATATTTTATTAATAATCTATTCTATTCAATTACTTTAATTTTTAGTATTGACATTTCCTTTTTTTCTTTTCTTATTGTATACTAAAATTGGCAGAGAAATTGTGACAGACTTCTCTCAACATTGTTTTTTTTTGGTCACTGCGAACGCTATTATCCATTTGTGTTTCCCCACTAACTACTTCGCACGCAGTGAATATTAAAAAATATTCTTAGATAATAACGGCAACGTCAAGAGGAGTGGAGTTAAGAGGAAAGTACGCAATAGTTTTCTATAAGTAGTTTAATTTTGGCAATATCTTTCCAGGCTGCTACAGCATACTGGATGGCCACGACGAGATCCGCTTCTACCCGCGCGACGCGAAACTGGACAACAAGTTTGCGCGCATCGTCCGAGTGCAGTCGCAAGTGTTCGTGCTCGACATACTGCACGACCAGCTCGTGGTCTTCGGGGCTGACGCGCTCGTCACTATATACGAGCTGACCTGCGTGGACAGCGGTGAGTGTTACCGACAGACAGACAGTCGCAATACGACTGCACGACCACCAGCTCGTGGTCTTCGGGGCTGACGCGCTCGTCACTATATACGAGCTGACCTGCGTGGACAACGGTGAGTGTTACCGACAGACAGACAGTCGCAATACGACTGCACGACCAGCTCGTGGTCTTCGGAGCTGACGCGCTCGTCACTATATACGAGCTGATCTGCGTGGACAACGGTGAGTGTTACCGACAGACAGATAGATAGACAGACAGTCGCAATACGACTGCACGACCAACTCGTGGTCTTCGGGGCTGACGCGCTCGTCACTATATACGAGCTGACCTGCGTGGACAACGGTGAGTGTTACCGACAGACAGACAGTCGCAATACGACTGCACGACCAGCTCGTGGTCTTCGGAGCTGACGCGCTCGTCACTATATACGAGCTGATCTGCGTGGACAACGGTGAGTGTTACCGACAGACAGACAGTCGCAATACGACTGCACGACCAGCTCGTGGTCTTCGGGGCTGACGCGCTCGTCACTATATACGAGCTGACCTGCGTGGACAACGGTGAGTGTTACCGACAGACAGACAGTCGCAATACGACTGCACGACCACCAGCTCGTGGTCTTCGGGGCTGACGCGCTCGTCACTATATACGAGCTGACCTGCGTGGACAACGGTGAGTGTTACCGACAGACAGACAGTCGCAATACCGACTGCACGACCAGCTCGTGGTCTTCGGAGCTGACGCGCTCGTCACTATATACGAGCTGATCTGCGTGGACAACGGTGAGTGTTACCGACAGACAGATAGATAGACAGACAGTCGCAATACGACTGCACGACCAGCTCGTGGTCTTCGGGGCTGACGCGCTCGTCACTATATACGAGCTGACCTGCGTGGACAACGGTGAGTGTTACCGACAGACAGACAGTCGCAATACGACTGCACGACCAGCTCGTGGTCTTCGGAGCTGACGCGCTCGTCACTATATACGAGCTGATCTGCGTGGACAACGGTGAGTGTTACCGACAGACAGATAGATAGACAGACAGTCGCAATACGACTGCACGACCAGCTCGTGGTCTTCGGAGCTGACGCGCTCGTCACTATATACGAGATGACCTGCGTAGATAGCGGTGAGTGTTACCGACAGACAGATAGACGGATAGACAGACAGACAGTCGCAAGACGGACTGCACGACCAGCTCCTGGTCTTCGGAGCTGACGCGCTCGTTACTTTATACGAGCTGACCCTGCGTGGACAGCGGTGAGTGTTACCGACAGACAGATAGACGGATAGATAAACAGACAGTCGCAAGACGACTGCACGTCTAGCTCGTGGTCTTCGGAACGGATGTGCTCATCACAATATACGACAGGAGACTCAAACCGCCATGAATTTCGGAAGTATGGTATTTTTTTAAAAGTAAAAACAAAAGTGAGTGCAGTGTAGTGGGTTTTAAGAATTGACATATGGGGTATTTTCCTCGATAAAATTCAACGTAGATATTGCCCTTGAAAGATTTAATACTACATGCCTGGACGCACTGTACAAAAGCTCACGTGTATGAATAGCGGCGAGTTTACAGACAGTCAAACGTATAAACAGACAGTCGCAAGTGTTTGTGCCTGGTCAAACTGCACGATCAACTAGTGGTCTTCAGGAGGCGAACGCAGGAGGAACGGTGAGTAGCAGTTCGTAGGACCAGGCTTAAAAGTAGGCCACCAATATATACAAGTAAACAAAGTTTGCCGCACAGCAAACAAGTTCTTTTAAATTATTTATTATCAATTTGTAGTCTGCTCGTTTGATTTCCTAAATTTAATAATTATGAATGAAAAAGCGCCTGTTACTGAAGCCAAGGGAATACTTTTCAACAAGGCTGGAGTTAACGGATCAGCCTATTAGCTCTACCTTATGCGAAATTGTTGTGTTTTGATGTCGTGTCTTGTCGTGTTATACGTCTAATCATTAATTTCTATACGCAGTCGGCAACGTCGACATGCGCTGCGTACAAGCGGTGGACATCTCCGCCCTGTCCCACCCCGCGTGCGTGGTCTCAGCATCGCTCTGCCGGCTGCAGGACTACCCGCATTCACGACTGCAGCACCGCGCGTCGAACCCTTGGGCTAATGTGCAGAGGCAACCCGACTCGCTGGTGAGTTTAAATACACACATCAAAAGTGTCTAGGGATTAAGCATTTTTATGCGGATTTCTTGAGATTGAGATGTGGCTTTGTAATAAATTTATGATTTTATAAATTTATATGGATCCTTTTTGGTGCATTTCATAATTTGAAACAGGAACTGTCAATCAAATTCGAGTAAAAGATGAAAATCAGCTGTCAATATTTTCCCCATAAAAACATACAACGCATTGAAGACATTATTAGTGCTAATGTTTCCCTACTACTGATTAAAACCACGTTATTATGGAGCGGCGACGTCATTTAAGCAGGGAAGAAATGCTCAGAGCCGTGGGAATGATAGAAGCTGGTTTCCGGCAACGTACTGTAGCTTTAGCTCTGAATACAAGTCAGAGTGTTATCAGTCGACTTTGGACACGTTACCGAAGCACTGGTACCGTGGCTGAGCGCCATGGAGGACGGTATCGCTGCACCACACGGGGACAAGACCGATACATTCAAATCACAGCTCGAAGAACTCCAACAATAACCACCATGATGTTAGCCGTTAGGCTTCATCACTCTTCAGGGAACTTAATTAGCGACCAAACAGTCAGAAACCGCTTGCATGAAGTGAACCTTCATTCCCGAAGACCGCTACGGGTACCACCTATAGCAATGCACAATCGTAGGATTCGATATCAATGGGCTCTTGAACACAGAAATTGGGCAGAAGAACAATGGCGTTTCGTGTGCTTTTCTGATGAGTCTCGTTTTGGTATGAGACCGGATACAAGACGTATACGACACTGGAGAACAACAGCGATTAAAATCCTGCCAGGAAGTCCATCCTTATAGTGGTGGAACCATCATGGTACGGGCAGGTATTTGGATCGGCCGAAGAACTGATTTGATTCGGATCAGAGGCACCTCAACGCTCAAATTTATGCTGAGACGATTTTATCAGACGTCATCGTTCCTCTACAAGTGCAAATCGGTCCCTTATTTCAGTTAATGCATGGTAATGCAACGACCGCACACCGCAAGAGTTGTAAGACAGACTCTCGCCGCAGCTAACATCAATGTCCTGGCCCGGCCTGCTCAGTAGCCAGACTTGAACCCGATTGAGCATGCATGGGATATGCTACAGAGAAGAGCTCTGCCAAATATGGAGGGTATCCAGTCGCAAGAAGACCTTTTTTTGTTGTTGCAACGAACATGGGCGGCCATTCCACAGCGTGATTTGGATGAACTCATTTTGAGTATGCCAAACCGATGTTTCTTGTGTTGTTAGTGTTCGCGGTAGAAACACGGATTATTAAGTTATTCTCGACCACTACACCAGACGACCCGTCTGGTGTAGTGGTCGAGAAATCCGCCTACTACGCAGCGGGTGCGGGTTCGATCCCCGCACAATACAAACATTTGTGTGCATGAACATGTCTGTTTGTATTGGTCTGGGTGTTCTCTATGTATATCATGTATGTATTTACAAAAAAAAAAGTATTTAAGTATTATATCCGTTGTCTGGCACCCATAACACAAGCTTTGAGTAGCTTACTTTGGGGCTAGATGGCGATGTGTGGGAATGTCCAAAGGATATTTATATTAAGTAAGTAAGTAAGTAAAATGCGTTTATTGCTTCCCATACAAAAAATAACTTATCTCTATCACAATTTCTTAAAATTGTAGCTTAAAATAGGAGCAAATGGATGTAGCTCAGCTAGTGTTGGCAGAAGTCAACGCTTGTTATTTATTAATTGTTTAAGTTACACAATAAAATTTTAATGAAAACTGTTAATTCAGTCTTTTTTTCGAACTTTAATGTTAGTGGTTCAAATGTCAAAAATGCCTTTATTAGGAAAATGGCAAATTTCTTTATTAATGCAAAGGTGACTTGGTTTATCGTTACTGTAGATATAGACAAACGAAAACACTTTATTTGATGAATTCTTAAAGAAAATTTTAATTAATATCAATCAGGAGAAAAGTTATTGCAAAAATATATGTTACTCCCTAGACACTTTTGATGTGTGTATTAGTACCTATACGATCAGGTACGGTTAAGGTACAAGCAAGCCACCAAGTATCAGATGACCTACTATGATATATATGACGACCTCCGTGGTGTAGTGGCTAAGCATGCTGGGTTAACAATGCGTCGCCGCTCCGAGGTCCCGGGTTCGATTCCAAGTCGGGTCAATGTAGAAATCATAATTTTCTATATTGTATCGGATCTGGGTGTTGTGGTACCACAGTTGTGTCTGATTTTCATAACACAAGTGCATTGGCTACTTGCTTTGGTATCAAAGCAATGTATGTAACTGATGCCTAAAATTACAAAAAAAAATATGTAAGATGATATCCGTTTTTGTGACTCTGCGTGCGTGGTCTCAGCATCTCCTGCAAAAGTACTTGGTTCGCTGGAAGGTTTAAAAGGAGTATCTATGCTCTAGCGATGGGTCGTTATCGGATTTTGAGATAACGTAACGTAACCGTTAAGTGATTCCAAATAACCGGTTTCATAACTTGTGATTTTTGTAACTAGCTATTTTACAACGTCTCAAATAAAACGTGTTACTATACCTATTTCGTTTACACTAACGTTCGCTTACTATAGTTGTTTCATTCATTCACTCAACAAAGCTATCACACGTTATGTTACGACCCTTTTTACGGTACTTTTATCCATTTTTCGTTTTACTGCCGCATGTTAAGAAAACGTTGTGTAGGATCGTCAATGTAAAACGTCGTTTTCAACTTGTCGTAACGAATAACGTAAAACCACGTGATTTTGCGTGAGGAGTGAAGCCACCCAAACATCTACGCTATGTCTTTTACTTAAGAGTGAATTCAATTTGACTTCAGAGCGTTGTGAGATAAGAAGCAGTTATTGAAGACCGATGCCCTATTTTGATCGTTTTAATGGCGTTATGATTGTAACGTGTTATTGTTGTGGAGAATAACGAGTGATCACTGTTTGGGCTCGTAACTAGTTAAAAACTAGTTACGGTTAATAACGCCCATCGCTACTATGCTCGCCCCTAAGTGCAAAACACTTACCTTGAAAGTCGAAACATCAGTACGGGGCTGTATGAGCTGACATAATGCGGCGACACCACTTTATTCCTATGTTAATTTAGCCTGTTGAATCTTCTTGCCTGTTACACAATGAAAATTATATATTTCGAGGAGTCTTGTATTTTTTTTATCTCCTATTTTGAATATGAGAAAAACCCAAATAATATTTGCAATAAAAATTTCAAAAGGCGTTATTGTTCAAAAGGGGGGATATTCAACAATTTGCAGTGTGCACCATTATGCATATAGAATATAATCAGCCTTATTTATTTATGCAGGTGATCAACGCCAGCGGCAAACTGATGATGGTTCAGAGAGAAGAATATGACGTAGATGAAGATATAATCCGGTAAGTAACGTTTATATTGTTTACTGATAGTATTTCTTTGTATTTAGGACTTTTAGTTAATCTAGAATAAGCAAGTGGGAAGCCTGTGATCATTATAACCAGTCTTATATTAGTCGTTGATTTGATTTATTGTAACTGAAAACTGTTGCTATCAACATGTAATTGGGTAATTCATAGGCGACCTAGTGAGCTGGGCCATTTGCTATGCGTGAGCGGCGACGACACACGTAACATTCTAATTGCGTGCCACGCTTCATCTCACACAAAAGCCGGCCGCATCTTTATTCATAAACAACGAAATTACAAGCAAAAAATAGAAACACAATTTGTCAATAAATAATTTTATTCACAGCGACAGAATACATATTCGTCGGAATCAGGTACACTTCGTTCACAGAGTCGTAAAATTAGTCTTAACTTCTATGTGACCTATGTGTATTTTTGCACGTCACAGACAATGCAAGAACACACTAGCGCCGCGAGTAACTAAATTATGTTACAATATACACGGAGAAGTTTATAATATTCGTTAGTGTTTCGTTCTGATGGTAATCTTCTTGCCATCGAGGGACATAGGGCCGGCGGTCCACCGGCGGACGATATTTCCCTTTGAACCATACGTAGTGCCGGATACTGACACCAGAGGGCCGTAGGATGGGGCGTAGTTTACCAACGGGAAGTGGATATCTAAGGGGGGCGATGAGAGGTGCTTCGAGGAGGGGTCCGTGAGCGATAGGTCCAATGTCATGGATGAGTGGGGCGATCGGGCCTATGTCGTGAAAGACGGGGGCGAATGGAGCTACGTGCTCGACCACGGGCGCGACGTGTTCGACCACGGGCGCCTACGGGAGCGATATGCTCGACTACCGGAGCAGCAATTGCCACCGGCTTAGCAACAGGCAGGGAAACAGAGTGAATGTTCGGTCCGGTCCTCTTTACGACGGCATTGAACCCCGCGCACGGGGTCGGCTGTGTACTCCACAAGGCGAATGTTGCCGTCGGGCTCCACCAGCGAGTAGGCGCCCTCCACTACGTCACCATGTCGTGATTCCCACTGCGCCTTGTTGTCGCCGGTTGAGGGGGTCGTTTACGGCGTAGTTGAAAGCGTATCCGGGGTTGGGCTGTAAAAGAAAATAGTTTATGTACTTCGATGAAATATTTTACAAGACATAAAATAAACTGTTATTGCACATCATATAGATAAATGTTAATTTAAGGCGGTCTTATCGTAAGAAGCAATTTATAGCAGACAAATAAGAAAATATTGAAAGTATGGTAAGTACTTTAAAAATATTGCTTACGATCTTGTCGATTGTGGTGACCGGTAAATAGGATACCCCATGGCCGCCATACGGCGCGGATGACACTGATGCAGCGAATGCCAAAAGGCAGGATACCTGGAAATTAATAGAAGTATTAATATTTTCTTACATAAGCTGAGATAAATCTGAAATAAAGAGGTAAAATTGATGATGATTTGATAGAATATTTTACCGCAAAGTATGTGTTCATTTTGCAAACAATGTGTTCCTGTGAAACCAACGAAGTGCACTGTGCTTTTGTCAATTAACACCTGCATATTTATACTACACTAATTATTCGACCCGGCGCGCTCCGGTTTTTGACAGACCTCTCGTTGCCCACGGATGGTTTGACTCACCCAAACAGTTTTTACTTGCAAACTTATTCCTTCCTTCGAGCACAACCCGTTATGTTAATAATCATGAACATTAAACACTGAAATTGCAAAGTAATTATATCTGATTATGTAAGTTGTATGACAATAATTGTATGCAGTCACAAATGTGCCATATTTTACTGGGTTTTACAAAGTGATTATTATATCTTTTGCTAGTTTGTTGAAATAGACATAGCTTCATTCATAGAACGCGTCGCATCAGTTTTTTTTCTAAACATGGACAAATCTCGATAAAGTTCAGATTGCTGACAAAAACCAACTTATGGATCAATCTTACGTTTGTACTTGTGATGACCCTGCTTTGTTTACTTGGCTAGTATAATTTTAAAATAATGCTATTAATTTTAATCCCGCCTGTATTCGACAAAAGCTGCAAATCTCAAGTGTGACCATAAGCGTAATATTAAAGGACACTCTGTTCATTCACCGCATAGATCTGTTAGTTAGTCAGATCTGATCTGTCTGTGTCTAATTCAACTACAATCCGACATAACCGAAGATATGTGGTATAGAAAAGATTGCACCTATGCTACATAATAACGTTTTTCTGTTTACTAACGCACGGAATTTATTATATAAAGTAAACATTATCAAATCCCGATTTGAACAACGTTTCAGGAATATTCGTCTAATCTTATACAAAACGCCTAATTTGATACTTTACCTATTTGTGTCATTATTTACGTAAATGCAATTTCAAAATCGGTAGTTATGAACTCATTCAGTTGGATAAGTCATATCTGTCGTTAGTTAAATCGGCCCTATGAGCCTTAACTCACTGATGGTTTTTTCTCTGGAATTCATGCTCGCAAAACGACAGGTCATCGAGATAATAAAATGAAGTTAAAGTTACATAGGCATCAGACTGATCAACATCCTTATCGATTACGCCAACTCGTAAATCCTAATTTGTTCCTAGAAAAAGCGTTACCTGTAAACAGCAAAACAAGTTCTGAACCTTATGGTTTGATGGTGTTGAGGTCAGTTTAGCTCAATATTCTGGTTACCTCAAATCTCCTTTCTTGGTGGTAATACACCAAGAAAGGAGATATGCATGTGCGAGGAAACCCGCTAGATTAAAGATTCAGAGATACGACGACACATGTTCGCTTCCTAATTGAGAATGTAACATTTCCTATTTGCGTTAAAGACTTGAAGTACAAACGGAGATTAATTTGTGTATTTTAGATTTTGAATAAAATTGCCTATAGTTAGAGGAAAGATCTAAGTATTTTTTTGTGCAAAGGCCCGATTTTACCAACGTCAGATAAGAAGTATTCGTCGAATATAATACAAAGCGCCTAATTTTGAAACGTCACCTATTTGTCAGCAATCATTTATTAAAATCGGTCGTTTCATACTTATTCCGTCTTATAAGTCTATCTAACGTTGGTTGAATTTACCCTAAATGAAATAGAATTCCAAAGTAAAGGATAGGTACGTGTAAATATCTTGTTTCATTGTAACGATATATCTATCAACCTACACTTGTTTGCTTTGCCGCGTCGTTGACCTTACGGCTAATATTTATCTGCCTCGGTGGCTTAACGGTTATAGGGTCGCACTTTAAAGCGACGGCTGCGCCAGAGGTCCCGGGTTTGATCCTGGGTCGGTCAAAAATATGTAGGTTACGTTTGGAAGTTGGCGGTGTTTCACCCCCGTGTCTCGGAAAGCACGTAAAGCCGTTCATCCTGCGCCTGATCTATCTACCTATTAGTCTTGCCATAAATATTGTGACAAAGAAAAAAAAAAATTTTTAATGCAAATAATATTTATTACTTTTACAGTGTGTTAGTTTTATACATAAATATATAACAATTTAAAATATAAAAAGCTTATTCAAAGTCCATTGACTGCAATACAGTCCTTTAAACGTTGAGGCCAGTTATCAATAGAAGCACACACTCTTTCCATGGGAAAATTCTTCACTGCAATCGTATGAATTGTTTTAGGGACTCCAAATTATCATGGCGTTAAAGCAAGCCGTACTCTCTAAAACTGACCATAAATCATAATCCAGCAGATTAAGATCGGGACTAGACGACGGCCAGTCTTCAGCTCTGATGAAGTCCGAAACGTTCGCTTCTAACCAAGACTGCGTGGACCGAGCTTTATGACCCGTCGCCGAGTCTTGTTGGAAAGACCATGCTTGGTTATTGAACATGGTGTTGTTAAGGGACTTAACTACTTTCTCAAGAATGGTATCTTGATACACTTGTCACTCCTTCATAGCTAACACCCCACTAAATTCGAGACATCACTGAAGTCGAGTAATGCCCACGTTGCACTCTGCCGACTAATTGGAAAGCTTCCTAGGGGTTTAAGCATAAATACGGTCATTTTGTTTGTTAAAATGTTGCTCAATTGTAAAGATTTTCTAATCCGTGAAAAAAAATCTGTGACCTGCCTTTGCGTACCGCTTCAGTAGTTTTTTTTTACCACCCTATTCTCTTTCAAATTAAATAAATAAATAAATATCTTTGGACATTCCCACATATCGGCCATCTAGTCCCAAAGTAAGCTACTCAAAGCTTGTGTTATGGGTGCCAGACAACGGATATAATACTTTAAATACTTTTTGTTTGTAAATACATACATGATATACATAGAAAACACCCAGACCAATACAAACAGACATGTTCATGCACACAAATGTTTGTATTGTGCGGGGATCGAGGCCGCAACCCGCTGCGTAGTAGGTGATTTCTCGACCACTACACCAGACGGGTGGTCAAATTATCAGTTATAAATGACCAGTGCGTCTCTTATAGGCTGCAAGTCCTAAGTCATCTTTTAAAATGCGCGACATGGTCTGGGTGCTATCTTCCAAATCCCGAGATAAAATCTTTTGCTTTCGGACAGGATTTCTGCGAATTCTTTCCCTTACTGCCTTGACCACCTTTTTACGTACGAACACTACGTGGACGGCCAGATCTTTTACTGTCACAAACAGAGGAGGTCTTATTGTACCTATTGATAGCCCGGTGCAATCACAGCGATTCGGTTCTCTTTATAACCCCCACTCCATTTTAATATCGCAGAATATTATAAAATATATTGGCGCCAAAATTAGAAAACGCAATGAGCAATCGTATAAAAATGACAGATTCCAAATTCAAATGTAAATATCTTTCTTATTTTTAATTGTAACAGTATTTATGGCCAGACTGTGTACGGTCGTGTCAGATTGCTGTTTCATCGGGCTATGAGAGTAAGAGTAATAGAGAGTGCACCTGTGTTTGCGCACATTCTTGTCCACTATAATATGTCCCGCGCAGTCGGTTAGTAATTTCACTTAGCCTAAAAGTATGACTGGTAAAGAATGCCTTTAATCAATTTCTGGTTTTACAATCTGGGGCACGGCAGTGCCCCACCAAGTCGAGCAAAAAAAGCGTCACTGCCGTACCATCCTTTTCTCGAAGCAATTCAGACCATTTTCAACCCCCTGAAACTTCGTTGTGGATAAAACTAGAAGATTGAAATTTTCAGTAATCATGCAGGCTTGTGAAGACACGGTATATTTCAAATTTCATTCAATTTGAACAGTATTTTAAGAATTATAACGGGTCAAATTTCTTAATTTTGTCACTCACTGACTCACCGATCATCAAAATTCTAAGGCACTTCTAGCAGACCTAGAAGCTTCAAATTTGGAATATAAGTAGTGTTTGGTGTATGAATCAAGGAAAAACTAAAAAATCTAGAAAAGACCGCAAAGAAAATTATGCCCATACAGCCAAGTCTTCAGAAAAATTTTACAATATTGGCTTCATTCGTAACGATGTTTTACGGCAGTTATTATTATTGCGTGCGAAGCCGCGGGTTTAAGCTAGTCCCATATAAATATAGGGCGCATGTAGTGCCCCTGATAAATCGAGCAAAAAATGGGTATTCCCGTCATGAAAACACGTGTAAATTAAATTATTTAATGCAAAAAACGTACCTACGTGCGTATTCGTACTTATTACGAGTGCGTAAGGTTGTAAATTAATTATTATACCACGCGCTGCGATGCTAGCGAGTGAGCGCGGCCCGTTACTACGCGCTGCGCGGTGCTAGCGCGAGGGCGCGGGGCGGAGACAGTGGCGGGGGCGCGCGGAAAGGTGAATGTTGCCGAGCGAGCAGCAGCCGCGCTCATACGCGTGCGTGACCCAATAATGTTCGGATGTGCCCAGAATTCTTACCTATAAGTTTGCTATTTTCATTGATAATTTCGATTGAAAACGGAAGGCTACCTACAAAAATAAGAAAGTTCATAAGTCAGAGAGAGGTCTTTAAGAAAATTCGTAGCTAGTAGATATACATATATACAATAAGTAGAAGGTACCGAAAAGTAAAAAAGTAGAACTGTCTACAAAATACAAAAAGAATGAGATCCCATCAAAAACAATACTTGTCAAAAAAAACCAAGTCTCGCAACTCAGTTGTTCTGCGGTAAAAAGTTGTGAGATCCATGTAATACCAAGTCGGTTATTAATTATTCAGTCTCTACTTAAGCTACTTTCTGTCTTAATACGTCAGTCTCTAAGACACGATCGTGTCCATAACAATTAAAAATAAATTGTGTCTGAATCTCCGTACTCGAAGCATTAAGTTGTTACGTAATAATTAACAGCATCTTATAGTGACGCATATCAATATTAAAATTCTTTAATGTTTTATATAAATATTTTGAGACTTGGCCAGACTTGAGTTTTTGATGGGATTTCATTTGTAGATGCATCACTGCACTTCACTTCACTGCATCACTGCATCTCGTAAGGACAAATTTAAAAACCTTGTAAGTGATAAATACCGTCTATACCATTTGATAAAAAAAATGCTAGTGACTTGTATGAACAATTATTTCAGGTAGTTAAAAAACAATTTGATATTACTTTCCCTCAAAAGAAAATAGTTATCAATAACTGTAAACCGAAATTCAGTGACTGGGCTACACGAGGAGTTTATACAAGTAGGAAAAAAATGTTTGAATTGTATAACAAAAAAGCATATAGAAAGGATCTATTGTTTCATGGAGTACGTTAAGAGGTACTCAAAAATTTTCAAAAGAGTTTGCTATGTAGCCAAGTCGAATTACATACGCGATAAAATTAAAAAATCTAGTAATAAAATCAAAGAAACATGGAATATTATAAATAAAGAAACATGGTAAAACGAAATCTCATGATAACAAATTTAGTCTAGAAATAGACAACAAGCTTATTAAATCTGATGACGAGGTAGCAAACGCTTTTGAGGATTACTTCTGTAACATTCCTATAGAGACGACTAAACAGTTGAGTTCTTGCTCAAGTCACGCGAAATCATTACTTGTGTCGAGTGTTCATAGGTGCGAATCCTCATTTAATTCAGAAATATTAGTCCTTTAGACATCATAAAAACATTTAAAGAATTAAAACAAAAGAAAACAGAGGATAAATCGGGTATATCAATAGACACAATAAAACCCATTATACCTCTAATAGCTCCTTACTTATCTTATATCTTTAATGAATGTATTGACCAAAATCAGTTTCCAAATTTATTGAAACATAGTAAGGTTGTCCTTTATTTAAATCGGGAGACAAAAGTGACCCCAGCAATTTTAGGCCTATTTCAATATTACCCACAATAAGTAAAATTTTTTGAAAAACTCATTTATAATCAATTGCTTTCCCATTTTAAACTTAATAATTTACTACACGAAAAACAGTTTGGGTTCTCTAAAGGTAGAAATACAACTGATGCCGGAGTAGCACTCATCAGACACATTCTTGATGCTTATGAAGACAAACATGATGCCGTAGGTGTATTCTGTGATTTATCAAAGGCGTTTGATTGTGTAGACCATCAGACACTGCTCATTAAGTTAGAACACTATGGTGTCTCGGAAAACTCATCTAAGTTGTTAAGTTCGTACTTATCAGGTAGAATACAATCAGTTAACATAAACGGTACCTACTCTTCCGGAGCCCCCTCTTCAAATGGGGGTCCCCCAGGGCTCAATATTGGGGCCTTTACTATTCCTGATATATGTAAACGACCTGCCATTTTATTCAACAAATCTTTGTGAGATAGTTCTGTTTGCTGATGATACTTCTTGATTTTTAAAATGAAAAGACATGAAGAAAATTTTGACGAAGTAAACAATACTCTCTCCAAAGTATTGAATTGGTTCACCACCAATAACTTGTTGCTGAATGCTAGTAAAACTAAATGTGGTAAAATTCACTTTGCCTAATGTAAAGCAACTTACACCAAATATTGTACTAAATGGTAATAATCTAGTTTTAATAGACTCCACTGTATTTCTGGGCATTACACTTGACTCAAAATTACAGTGGGGACCTCATTTTGAAGCCCTAGCTAGGAGGCTAAGCTCGGCTGCCTTTGCAGTTAGAAAAATAAGGTATCTGACTGATGTTGAAACGGCGAGGCTTGTGTATTTTAGTTACTTCCACAGTATTATGTCTTACGGTCTTCTTCTGTGGGGTTCTGCTGCAGACATTGATACCATATTTATTTTGCAGAAAAGAGCCATTCGTGCTATTTATAAACTTAGTCCTCGTGACTCCCTGAGAGAGGTCTTTAAGAAAATCAACATATTAACTGTGGCTTCTCAATACATTTTTGACAATATAATGTACGTCCGTAAAAGTTTAGATTATTTCATGAAGAAGAGCGACATTCACTCATATAACACAAGAAATAAACACAAGCTTGTCGTTCCTAACTTCAGATTAGTTAAAACTAGTAATTCGTTCATGGGAAATTGTATAAAATTCTTTAATAATATACCACACAATCTTGTCGAATTGCCGGTTGATAAATTTAAGAAACACGTTAAAACACGCTTATGTCTAAAGGCTATTATAAGGTTCAAGACTACCTGAACGACACGAATGTGTGGTCTGTCCAGCCTGCACCGACTGATGTACTTACCTTTGATGATTTTGATTTTACGGCAGCTAGTGGTGACTGTGTTTTGTTCCGGCGTTTTCTTCTCAGCACTTGCCTAATTGTCTGTGTTCTGTCTCGAAGCGCTGGTAGGGCCCAAAAGATAAGGAGACATGATTCGGCCCCTTCAGGGCACAATTATTTTTATTTTATTTTTCACTGTACATTTGACGTTCATAAGTGGCATATTGTGTCCTAAATTGAATAAATATTTTTTTGATTTTGAGATGTTTAAGACTTGTTTGAAGAATCTATTCTTAGTTAATATCCCTGTTTATTTGCCTATTGAAAACTTTATTCTAACTAATATCAGATTTAATTTTTTTTTTCTTATTATGACATCTGTATTTTATCCTCATATTTTTTATGAAATATATGCAATGGTCAGTCGGCTGACTCAGTAAAAGAAGCTTTTTGGTTCTCAGCATGATCCAACAAAATATTCTCGAACAAGAAAAAAACCTTATTTCATATACAGCTTTCGATATTATAAATATGTTTTTTATAAATGCTCCTTAACTCTTGTTCTTAACACAGCACTGGGGGCCTTAAAATACAACTATATTTCGCCA
This sequence comes from Pyrausta purpuralis, assembly GCA_963924145.1. Taxonomy (NCBI): domain Eukaryota; kingdom Metazoa; phylum Arthropoda; class Insecta; order Lepidoptera; family Crambidae; genus Pyrausta; species Pyrausta purpuralis. Next base: position 9,401 of record CAWUPE010001223.1, on the reverse strand, counting down.
CAGAAAAGTATTATATTTATAAAGTTTTTATGGTTTAATTACAATTTCGTATTTTGTTTTGAGCAATTCACGATGTAATCATTTATTCATGTGCATACTTGAATTTTGTAAATTACTTTCCAACATTATATTTTATTGAGCATTCCTTTGAGCATGATATACGTTTTCATTAAGTAAGTAAGTGACCAGCGAACTATATGTATAGATTTTATTAAAATACGTTGCTTTGCGTTTGCTTCCTCTTCTATTTTCTTAAAATACTCTTATTTGGCAGTAATAAAAATATAAAACATATTTTATTTTTAATAAAACTTATTTGTTCAACCTGTTCAAAAAATAAAACATCGTAACGAAACACAGTGTAAAAATGTATTTACAAATCAAGTTAAAACAGTTCGTATTTACAATAGCACTATAGGACTAGTCAGGTACTTGTTATTTCAGTACGAATACATACTTTAATAAAGTATTTCAATGTTACTTTGGCTGCCCCGATTGTAGAACGCCCATACAGTTAGCTCATTTAGTGTTTCTTCTTGAACACTAATGTGCTACCGTAAGGCAGCGGGATTGGTCCAGTGGCCCATTTGTACAATTTTCCGTCGACGTATTTCTTGCTGAAAATCGTCGCGTATCGACCGGGCAAGCCGAGACCGGGCAGAATTCCGTGAGTGGTCGAACTGATGGGGACCCAGCCTCCGTAAGAGTGGTGTGTGAGGATCCCAGGCAGGCTCCATGGTCCGAGCGATGTTTTGGTCAGAACAGCAGAGGGGCCGGTCCGAATCCGTATTTAACAGGAGTTAATGATTTGGGCTACAACTGGAGCGACCACTGGTGCCACCACCGCTCCGTGGTGTTCCTTAGTGGGGTGAACAGAGGGTCCGAACTTCTTGACGACGGCGTTAAAGCCGCTCTTGCTATCAGCGGAGTAGTCGACCACTCGCAGGCTGCCGTCGGGCTCGATCAGCGAATAGGACCCCTTGACGGCGTCTCCGTCCTCGTCTCCCATTGTGCCTTGTTGTCGTGCGTGTGGAGGAGAGTTCACGGCGTAGTTAAAATGCGTAACGGGGGGTGGTCCTGGAAACAGAAATAGTTAATTAATTAATCTTCTAATAACAACCTAGTTAAAAGCGGTTCAGCTGTTTGAGCATGAACACATACATGGTTTAAAACACACTTTCGCATTTAATACATTAATAGGCAGCCTAAATGAAAAATGGGAGAAAATATTCTAGATTGATTAGTTTGGTAATGCGATATACTTACAATATGACCAATGATGGGCACCTGCGTACCGTGACTCGATACGGTCGCGGCGAATGCCAGTAAGCACAACCGTCTGCAAATAATACTTGTCATTAGTCTCTAATTACATGTATTTATAATGTGTGTAACACAAAAACTGCTAGAATATGTCGTGCTTATGTAAAGATACTGTCACATTCATTCATCAAGGTTCAATTACTCGGTTGAAATGCGATTAGAAGTGGCAAGTAAATCTAATTGTCAATTTCATTACCTAATGATAAAAAATATGTCAATGAAATAGTTTGATGTAAATTAATTTCTTGAATTATGTTTCACAAAAATTATAAGAAACAAGTATATACTGTGTTTTTGTCAGATGAAGCATTTACTAAGAGAGTAGATGTATTAAGTAAGAATTTTATAACACATAATTAAAATCGATAGTGCTTTACATATTTTCAAATTGTTGTCACATTTGCATCTTACCATTAATAGTCGATCATCGTGCTGGTGGTCCCTTGCTGATATGTGGAATGATTTGTGGTTTGTAGTGTATGCCTTTATATTCGCGCCACGCTGTAGGGTGAGTCCCAAGACAAGTGTAACCTGTTCCTTATTTAATGGCCCGAACGAATGTTTGTTTATGTGACCTCTGTGTTCAACTATGTTTTCAGGTTAACAAGCTATTTATCTATATATCACACATTTGTTACTGACAATTACTTCTTAATTGACGTTCATCATATAGATAATTTGTTCCGATCACGGATAACATCGGGTCAAAAGGATACGCTGCGTTATGTAAAATTTATTACACAATTCTGTAGCGAAGGAAGGATGAGGTATATGAGGATGTAAAAGTTCCTATTACGATCTTGAATTTGCGTTATATTAAGGAAAATAAAACTATAGTTAATTATTATACCACACAGTGGTCTATGCTTTAATAAAACTGTGCGTCATAACTAACTTAATTATGTACAAAATTATCCTATAAGGATCACGAGTATTCTTTTGTCTCGTTTAGCTCGCTAGTTTAGGAAGGGGGAAGTATCAATGGGTAGCGGCAATATATCAACAAAAAGTACGTCAGGCGCATGCAGGTTTCGTCTCTAGTGTTTGTATCCCAAATCTTGGCCGTAGCCTAGACCTATAGAGGACAGCAGAGGGCCCCCCTTGCTCAGCAGACCGGTACCCAACTCCTCGAGGTATCCACCGTTGTACAATCCAGCCAGTTCACCCTTGTATAGACCTCCCAGCTCACCCTTGTACAGACTTCCCAATTCTCCCTTGTACACTTCTCCCAGTCCAACTTTGTACAGACCACCCCAGCTGCCCACACCGGACAGACCGTAAGGTGCCGATATAATCGGAGCCGGCAGAGAGAGCGCTGATTAATGGAGCCTTATAAATAGGCGCCGGGGCTAGGATTGGCTCGTGGACGGAGCCTGTAGGATCGGTCCGTGAGAAATGGGCGCTGACAGAATCGGGGGCAACTGGAGCTTTGATGACGGGGCTCGCTGGCTTGTAGAGTGACGCCGACGAAACGGCGCCTCCTCTAGGTAGGAACCGCTGATGAGAGGGGCGCTCTCTAGTCCTTGGTATTTTGCTACTGGTCCGATAGAGATTGGTGCGATCGGTCCGTGGCTCTCGAGGAACCGGGATCGGCGCTTTGTATATGGGCGCGGGTGCCGCGACCGGGTGAAGGTGGGGCCGACGCGCTTTACGACGCGTTGAACCCAGATTTGTCATCAGCCCAATATTCTACTACTCTGAGGCTGCCGTCGGGCTCCACCAATGAGTAGGCACCTGAAAAACAATAATAAATAAAATAAATCATTTATTCAGTCTCAAAGTATAATTATGTGGCTTTGAATAATTGTGTCTGAATTGATGTATTAATGAAAATATTACAACTACTATTTACCCTTGACTACGTCTCCGTCTCTCTTCTCCCACTGTGCTTTGTTGTCTCCGGTGTGAGGATCTTTCACTGCGTATTCAAAAGCATACCTTGATACGCCTAGAACAATAGTGTCACAATTATTTTATATTGTTAAACAATACTGAAGCCATCATATTATTTTTTTCATCAGCTTATCACATACATAATAATCGGCAGAAGCGTGTCCCGGAGCGTACACTAGTCCTTCAATCCTAGTCCATTGCCTATACCTCCGTCCGCTTTTGTCGATGCCGTCACAGCCAAAAGACACGTTATCTGCAAAATTGAGAACACTCACGTTACAATATTTTTCAATACGTGGAGAGAACTATTCTTTACTAAAATTGTTTATATGTAAATATAAAAAACGGACCACTAAGAAGCAATTCATTTTCTCGGAGACGCACTGACCGCCTGCTGTCAAAAACGTACTGGTCGATAAGAACAATCTCAGGTAATTTATAGGCGATTACTTTAGACCTTCGGGTCCTGACGTGCGCCGGATGTGGACTGTTTCACGCTCGCGACTGCTGCCCGCTCAACAATCACCAGGGGTTGCATCAGGCTTCCTCATTTTCATAGAACAGCCTTCGCGCAGTGAAAACGCAGAAAATATGCATTGGGCACTCGCGTCGGACGCCGGCGTCATCGCTGTCGGCTCGCCAATTGATTATCGATTCTGAGGCGCTAATTACATGTTATCATACGCACTAATACATATTAGCATCTTAGGATAATTCAAAATCAACGAAACTTTCGCAATGAGAAAAAGAACCATTTATTATCTGTTTCCGTTGCAAGTGTAGCTTAGGAAACAATGTCATCGTTAAAATATGATTGTAAAATGTTTTATTGTTCTCGATAAATGCATTTGTAGAAGAATACGTGAAGCGTGTTCCGCCTTGACGCAATATTGTTGAATTAGTAATGTGACGTTTATGCTCCAGTTGCCGCGTTCATGCGCGTGCTACACTTGCTGCGCCCGCGCACGCGAGCCGATGTCGGTCAATGAGATCTCTTATCACCGGCATTTAGTTGTATAACGCCGAATTCGTGAACTTGAAATGTTATTTGCTTATCTATTAATATAGTAAATAAATATAATGTAAAGTTTAATTACCAATTATTTGTCTAACAAGCGGTCCCCCCGCGACTTCGTCCGCGCGTTTTGAGTTTGCTCCCTCCCCTCCCGTCGCAGCCTCATGTTTTATATCCTAAAGCCTTTCTCGATAATAAGCTATCCAACACAGAAATATTTTTTCAAATCGGTCCAGCAGTTCCTGAGATAAGCGCGTTTAAACAAACAAACTCTTCAGCTTTATAATATACTAGCGGTCCCCCGCGACTTCGTCCGCGCGTTTTGAGATTGCTCCTTCCCCTCCCGTCGCAGCGTCATGTTTTATATCCTAAAGCCTTTCTCGATAAATAAGCTATCCAACACAGATATATTTTTTCAAATCGGTCCAGCAGTTCTGAGATAAGCGCGTTCAAACAAACAAACTCTTCAGCTTTATAATATTAGTATAGATTAGCGCAAGCGCACGTTGTATTAAGCTGCGAACATTATTTTGGTGCGGAGTTATATTAAAACTGTGATAGCTCCTAAGATATTTATTTAAATCAAATGAATATACAGGGCAAATTGGTTCTAAATGAAATTCTCGTGATGATGAATGTATTTATTTTGATAAGAATAAATACCTGTGTGTATATTACACCTCTAAAAATAATGCATTATTTTTTTACAAATTTATTAACATAAAAAAAGGTTGTAGTAAGTCAACCATAAAGGATAGACATATGCTGTCGCGGACTTTATTATAGAACTCTTAATGCTGAACAATCCTGTCATACATGATTTTTGTTGTGATTTTTGTGTATCACAGTTTAACATAACTCCGCACAAAAGGTGCGGAGTTATGTTAAAACTGTGATAACTCCTAAGATATTTATTGAAATCAAATGATATAAAGGGCAACTTGGTTCTAAATGAAATGATCGTGATGATGAATGTATTTATTTTGATAAGAATAAATACCTGTGTGTATAATACACCTCTAAAAATAATGCATTATTTTTTTACAAATTTAATTAACATAAAAAAAGGTTGTAGTAAGTCAACCATAAAGGATAGACATATGCTGTCGCCGGACTTTATTATAGAACTCTTAATGCTGAACAATCCTGTCATACATGATTTTTGTGTAACTAAGCGGTTTCCGCAGCGTATGCAGCTGAAGCTCTCAAAAGGAATATCTTTCTCCCGTTTTCGCAACAATTTTCATTTCTGCTGTGGTCCTATGAGTCGTATCTTTATGTTATATAGCCTAAAGCCTTCCTCGATAAATGGACTATCCAATGTAAAAATATTTTTTTAAATCGGGCCAGTAGTTTTTGAGATTAGCGCGTTCAAACAAACAAACAAACTCTTCAGCTTTATAATATTAGTATAGATTAGCGCAAGCGCACGTTGTATTAAGCTGCGAACATTATTTTGGTGCGGAGTTATATAAAACTGTGATAGCTCCTAAGATATTTATTTAAATCAAATGATATACAGGGCAAATTGGTTCTAAATGAAATTCTCGTGATGATGAATGTATTTATTTTGATAAGAATAAATACCTGTGTGTATAATACACCTCTAAAAATAATGCATTATTTTTTTACAAATTTATTAACATAAAAAAGGTTGTAGTAAGTCAACCATAAAAGATAGACATATGCTGTTGCGGACTTTATTATAGAACTCTTAATGCTGAACAATCGTGTCATACATGGTTTTTGTGTAACTTAAGCGGTTTCCGCAGCGTATGCAGCGGAAGCTCTCAAAAGGAATATCTTTCTCCCGTTTTCGCAACATTTTTCATTTCTGCTGTGGTCTTATGAGTCGTATCTTTATGTTATATAGCCTAAAGCCTTCCTCGATAAACGGACTATCCAACGTAAAAATAATTTTTCAAATCGGGCCAGTAGTTTTTGAGATTAGCGCGTTCAAACAAACAAACAAACAAACAAACAAACTCTTCAGCTTTATAATATTAGTATAGATTAAATTACAATACACAGAAAACACACTAACGATACCTAAGGTTTTCATGAACAAATGTAGTGATTGGTAAATTAGATAAAATATATAGGTAGAACAACAAAGTGTTTAGGTACATGAAGTTGTTTAACATGATTTTACATACCGATGCGGGACTAAAGCATAAATACAATTTAATTTTAATTAGCATATCGAAGTAACGTCCACACACAAAGTACGAAATGTAATGTTGACTTCATGACCTATTAAGTTAGGAAATATGGTATTTCTTGTTTGTAGGACGCGTTTAGCAGACATTTCTACGAATCCTAACTATAAAAATATACAAAATAAATAACAAATATATTACATCTTATTTCAGGCATACAGCTGCCTCCCAGCCACAGTGCTAGCGTCCTGCGTAGAAAGCGTCTGGTCAAGCGGTGGCTCAACTCCCTCACAAACGCAGTTGTCACGAGCCTTATGGTTGTGGTGTGGAGCCCTAGGAGCGCGAGTTTGGCTGCCACTTCTACCGAAAGACGCTACGAGACACCCGGACTCGTCGAGACATACGTTTATGGCCAAGCGCATCATGCTGCCTTTCCATCTTGATATCTATCCTCTAAGTACGTAACAACAACAGCTTAAAACAAGTGTCCCTTACATAGTCTTTCCTTTCCAGTTACTTGAATGCTGATTGTTTTAACTCATTACGTGATTGACACGTTACATGTACTGTCAAGTGTTATAATTGGTTGATGGGTTACGATCTAACCAATCACTGAATTTGATAAGACGATTGCGTAACTATTAAGAAAAAAATATAATTTACCTAGTAGCTGGCCAGCTACCGTTCTGTTGTATGCTTGTCTAGTTAATTCATCCATATTTCAGAATTATTTTAACTAGTGAAATAATTTACTTTGTTCACAGCAATCTTATTGGACGATGCGATCTTACTTGGCGCTGAAAACGATACAACCATGTATGCTTCTGACTCGAACTCCGTGTTTTCGCTACCGTTCTGTGTTGTAAATAGAACAGTAAGTATATGCCTAATATTTATTGCTTGGAAATTGTTATTGTACTTTTTTTAAACCGATACTATCGGGACCATTTTCAAAGAAACTTACTAATAATACAGAGAGATGTTTAATGCGCCATCGCCTCTTTGCTACGTACTATCTTTTTATCCCCTCTTTGTCTTCTGTATCTACGGCAACCTGCATCACCGATTTTCCAGCCTCTCGCTCCTGAGGGACCTAAGTATAATTTATAAAAATTGTTAGCATCTATTTTAAGATCACCTATTGTGCTCGAGAGAACTAAATGATTTATTTATTCACATTAACTGCCAAACATCATTGCGTGCAATTAACGCGACATCAGACACCTCCGTAAGAACACACAAAGTAAACAAGCTACCTAAAGCTTACTCGTCTATAGTTTGACATTTCTCGCTAATTCATTAAAACAAAAACTTTATTGAGATCTTTTTTTTTTTATTACAAGATTTCACAGCTCTAGTACAGTATGTATAAATAAACTTAAAACTAAACTTACAGCCAATAACGAATCTACATTTCAATTTACAAAGTTTATACATCGACAATCATAAATAAGTGGGTTCTCCTCACACTGTGGTGCGTGCGTGGTGTGTGTGTGTGTGTGTGTGTGTGTGTGTGTGTGTGTGTGTGTGTGTGTGTGTGTGTGTGTGTGTGTGTGGTGTGTGTGTGTGTGTATGTGATCTTACAAACACATCTCTCAAATTCCAGAGCCAAGTCTACCTCCACCAAATCCTACGGCAGTTACTACGGAGGAATCTCGGCTACCACGCGTGGGAGATTGCCGCTCCTGCGCGCATTGCCATACTTTCCTCACTCCTTGGAGTTGTTACTACATGAGGTGTTGGAAGAAGAGGCGACCAGTAAGGAACCAATACCGGACGCGCAGCTGCCGAGCGTCATTGAGTTCGTGCATGAGTTTCCAGTGTATCTACAGGTGTGTGTCAATAGTAGTTTGTTATACAAGGGAAGCACCCATTTCACCTCGAGATGTTTCTATATTCGAATAGCTCGAGAGTGAATAGGTGGTATACCACCCGAGTTACTGTTTTTTCATTTCGATTGTAGGAAATCACATTGAATTTACCTGCGTGGTCGTGCATGTGATGATGAGATTTAGGGTAGTTCAACGAGAGATGAACACTCAATATTTTGAAGAAAAAAAAGACTAATTATTTATAGTACTAACACATCCATATTAAAACGTAATGAGAACACAGTGCAAAAAAACTGGCTAAGTGTGAGTCGGACTCGCGCACCGAAGGTTCCGTGACAATTTTAACTGAATAAGGGAATCCACTTACTTCCACTCAGCTAACATACTACAATATTTTGTTGACAGCAAATATACCTTTGTTTTTCATAGTGTTTTAAGAACAATGTTATGTTTACGGTTGTTGAAAATATGTTATTATCTCAAAAACTACAAGTTTGACCCGGTGAACAAGCCACCAGGTGGCGCTGACTAAATACCATACAAACTACACAATCGATCATGCGACCCATATGCAGGCCAAAGTTAAAAAAATACCTTAAGTTATTTATACGATACCTGTCCGTAATGTTACCCGTTGTATCTTCCAGACAAACAAAGGATGTTATTCGTTAATAAAGCTAACAAAAAAACTTAAAATCTATCCTTTTCAGACAGTGGTGCAATGCGCTCGCAAAACCGAGATAGCTCTATGGGCGTATCTGTTCTCTGCAGCGGGGTAAGCCCAAAGAGCTGTTCCAAGAATGCCTTCAAAGGAAGATGCTTGACACGGCGGCTTCATATCTCATCATTTTACAGGTCAGTCGGTGGAAGCGTGTGTTGCGTGGGTATTTATGTGAAATGTATTATTTTCATACCTGGTGTATGTTTATTGCAGCTAACGCAGGTACACGCGTTTTATTTTGTTAGTACATATTTTCTATATACTCTGTGTTTGAGACAATTTTCCGCTCTTTCCCTGCCACCTACTTTCCTATTTAATATTTTACTATAGTTTGTTTAAGCGGTATTTTTTTGACTACACTACTAATTAAAATGCGAATGGAACTTTTGTCTCGGTTTTCGTTCCCGCAATTTTTAATTTTGGTCGAAGTAGGGGCTATCCATTTAGGCTTAAAAAAA
>CAWUPE010001222.1:0-33914 GCA_963924145.1 Pyrausta purpuralis | reverse complement strand
GGACGATTGCGGAGACGGCCAGCCACACAACGAGACCTACCATCACCGCAGCTGCCACCGTAGAGGAGTACGCCCCTGGCTCCCTCATGGCACCCGCGAACCAAGGACCCAACCAAAAAGGCGCGAACAACAAACAAAAAAAGAAAAAAAGGCCAAAGAAACCTATGGAGTCTGCCGTCAGCGCCAACGCGGAGGCTAGCGTTGAATCGCAAAACCCGCCCACCATGTACCCCCCCGGTACCAGCCCTTGCCTTGGATCCCACACAGGGACCCCAGACAGAGCTGGATGGGGGCTACCACATGAGTGGGCGCCAGGAAAACCAAACCATAACGCACTGCATAAGAATACTACAAGGAGTACTGCAGGCAATACAAATGGGCAAGAATCCAACTCCTATAATTTTAAGAGGACTGGCTGACCTATTCCAATATGGAGAGTAGACTCAAGATAATCACCTGGAACGCCAATAGCTTACAGCCCAGGAAAACCGTCCTCCTTAAAACCGTTCTAGAGGAACAAAAAGTGGACATTGCCCTCATCCAAGAGACCCATTGGAGGCCAAACTCCAAAGTCACTTACCCTGGATTTCACCTTTATAGGAAGGAGGAGGTCACCTCCCAAGGAAGAGCCTATAGGGGCCTGGCTATCCTCGTCAGAAGAGGGATCCCGCATCAACTCCTTCCTATACCAACCTTACAGAGCGCCTACGCACTTGGCATCGAAATCCTGCTGGAGGACACTCCATGCAATGTGTTTTCTTTTTACAAGCCGCCCCACAACAACTTCGAGACGGAGGACCTCCGAGAAATTCTCGAGGGGTCCACAAAGGCCATCGTCGCAGGTGACTTTAACTGCAAACACATTGCATGGAACTCATCTGTGAGCAACATCAATGGCATCCGACTTTTTGACGAAGCCCAGAGGTGCGGATATAACATTATCGGCCCAGACGCCCCAACGCACTACCCAGGTAACATAGCTTACAACCCGGACGTGATTGACCTGGCCCTCACAAAAGGAATAGAGAACCCGCCTACAGCACTAGTACTCGACTACCATATGCTCTCAGACCACCAACCTGTACTGGTTCTCTATGACTACAAGCCATATAGGACGCCCCCACGTCCCGCAAGGAGAAAGGTGAACTGGGACATATTTCAGGCCCACCTAGTCGAAAAGACCGAGTCCTTCCCCATTGCGACAGAGGAAGAGGTGGACCGCCTTGCAAACAGCATCACGGACCACATACAAGAAGCCCTGTCCAAAGCAGAAACCGCTGCAACCGCCCCTCAGAAAAAGCCTCTCCCTCATTTCATAACAGAAATGATTAAGGAGAAGAGGAAAATGAGACGCGAGTGGCAGCGAAACAGACACCCGGACCTCAAGGCGAAACTTAACAAGATTGCCGAGAAGGTGAAAACCGCAATTGCCTCTGAAGCTGAGGCTTCTTGGCTACGCGAGGTGGACTCGGCTAGCGAGGACTGGAACAGCATACACCAGCTCTGCCGCCGGTTCACTAGCACTCCAACTCCGGTCAATCCCCTACTAGCCAGTGATGGAAATCTCCGTTACAGGGCAGAAGACAGGGCAGAAATCTTCGCTGACCATCTCGAGACCCAATTCTCGCCGAATCCGACACAAAATGCGGCCCATGAAGCGGAAATCCAAGACTACCTGGGCAAGTACTTCGAGAGCCACATCGAGCCGACTGAAGACCCTATTGTATTCTCTCCCACAGAGGTACTAAGGGTCATCAGAAAGGCACCCTTGAAGAAAGCCCCTGGCCCGGACCGCATTCCAAATGAAGCCCTACGAAGACTGCCCATGCGCACAATAGCAGCCATGACAAGGCTCTTTAACGGCGTCTTGCGTACAGGCTACTTCCCCAAGAACTGGAAAAAGGGAAGGGTGATTATGCTTCACAAGCCGGGTAAGAGCACCCAAAGACCAGAAGGCTACCGACCAATCACCCTCCTACAGACCCAGTCGAAGATCCTCGAGAGACTGTTGCTGCCTCACTTGATGCCCCATATCGAGCCACGACCAGAGCAGTTCGGCTTCCGTCAAGAGCACTCGACAACACTCCAACTCACGAGAGTTCTTCACCACGTGTCAGCCGCCCTTAACAGAAAAGAACACCCGGTAGGAGTGTTTCTCGACATGGAGAAGGCGTTCGACCGCGTGTGGCACGACGGCCTTGTCTTTAAAATAGCCAATTCTCCTGCGCCCAGAAGACTGACCAAGGTGGTTCAGTCGTTCCTTCAGGACAGAGAGTTCCAAGTAGCAGTTGATGACATGGTATCAACACCTCGCCCGATCCGAGCAGGAGTCCCACAGGGCAGCTGCCTGTCACCAATTTGCTACTCAACATATACAAACGACATCCCCCTGGACGAAGGAGCGATCTTGGCCCTGTATGCAGACGACGCGGCCTACATCGCTACATCAATAAAGGCACACCACGCGGCTATCAAAGTCCAACGCTCACTGGATCTTCTCCCGAAGTGGCTAGAAGATTGGAAGCTGTCAGTGAACGTTGGGAAAACTCAAGCCATCCTCTTTGGCAAGAAGAAGGATCACCCGGAGAACCTCAAGCTACAAGGGCAGAAAGTCGAATGGTCTAACAAGGTCAAATACCTTGGACTGACCATAGACCGCAAACTCAAAATGAAGCCACACGTCCTTGACATCACCAGCAAAGCGGTGGCAGCGCGAGCACGACTGAGGCCAGTCCTGGACTCACACCTGCCACTCCGAGTAAAATTGGCCATCTATAAAACTTACATCCGCCCAAGACTGACTTATGCCGCCCCAGCATGGTACGCTTTGCTTGGTGATAGACTGAAGAAGCGACTAGAAGCCCAGCAAATGAAGACGCTCCGGATGATCCTAAAAGCGCCACGATTCGTCAGAAATGATGTTATAAAACGAGACCTAAAAATGGATAGTCTCCAGGTTGTCATTGAAAACCTGGCTAAAGGCATGATGCAGAGAGCAGACGATTCGCTCCATCCGCACATCCGCGACATCGCTCCGTATCATAGCCGCCCCCCGGACCAACCTACGCGAATTGGTAAAGACTATCCATTCCCAAGAGACCTGACGAAATAAATAGTGCCCCATCCGCCCGATGAACGGACACAAGAAGAAAAATAAATAGATAAAGACGCCAAGGGACATCCCGCCCCAATGACCTTGTCATATTAATGACAAGCGAAGACAAAAACCACCGAAAGAGGCCATAGCCTCGAGCGGTTTCCCCCGCTCCCCCCTTCGGGGGTCGCGAGACGACTTAGATGACGGGCTACGACACATTCGCTCGCATCTCCCAACGGTGCACGCGTCGTTTGCATATAAGCCGATTGTTTAGTACACACTCAACTCTCAACCATGCCGCCCAAGACAAGTGGAAAGGCCGCTAAGAAGTCCGGCAAGGCCCAAAAGAACATCTCTAAAACCGACAAGAAAAAGAAGAAGCACAAGAGGAAGGAGAGCTACGCCATCTACATCTACAAGGTGTTGAAGCAGGTGCACCCGGACACCGGCATCTCCAGTAAGGCCATGTCTATCATGAACTCGTTCGTGAACGACATCTTCGAACGCATCGCCGCCGAAGCCTCTCGCCTCGCCCACTACAACAAGCGCTCCACCATCACATCGAGGGAGGTGCAGACCTCCGTCAGGCTCCTGCTGCCCGGTGAACTCGCCAAGCACGCCGTGAGTGAAGGCACCAAGGCGGTCACAAAGTACACCAGCTCAAAGTGAATTCGGTTAATTAATGTTAACCGATTCGCCGTGTCTCGTAACTCGTTACACGCGCACTGGTGTGTGCGTGTGTGCGGGCACGACACTGAACCAAAAGGCCCTTTTCAGGGCCACAAAATGCATATCGAAAATTACAATGTTTCTTGAAGATGACGTCTCAGATAAATATTATTATTATTATAGCGTAAATAAATAAATATATGAATGAATGACATGAAGTTAGAAACTTTTACGCGCAGCATAGGTAGTTGTACGCGTGCGCGTGCTTATGTATGTATGTATGTAACGAGTGGATATAAAATACATTGTGTACGTATGACTTAATTATTATTATTACATTATTTAGACAACACAGAGCGCACTGCAACAACATTAGGTGTTCAATAAGAGACAAAAGATAAAAATAAAAACGTTACGTCGCAGGTTGTGATGATGTAAAAAAAAAAAAAAAAAAAAAAAAAATAGGTTCGTACCTATGTACAATGCAAATATAATAATATAAACGATAACGACACCGCGACGGCATAAAAAAAAAAAAAAAAAAAATATGTGTACATACGTGTGCATCAAATGTAATATGTGCGTGCATTAAGATTGATTTCCTTATTATCATTTTAATATAGTATCTACCTACCTAAACAAGTACCTACACAGGCAAAATAGTAAGAATGACGATTCACCGAGTAAAATACAACAACACCAGTGGGAAAGGAATGGCGCGTTTGCGCGCTAGAAAGGGACGGTAGACGGTGAGCGAGCGAGAGCGACGCCTCGTCCGTGTATAAATATAGACTTGTGTCCGTATGTGTTTTTATTATACGTCAGTACGTCGTACGACACGTAACCTCCGTAGTCGCGTTGCACCCAACTCTCGTGTGTGTAAACTTACTTTAATTAACAATGGCACGTACGAAGCAGACCGCTCGTAAATCCACCGGTGGCAAAGCCCCAAGGAAGCAGCTCGCCACCAAGGCGGCTCGCAAGAGCGCGCCCGCCACCGGTGGTGTCAAGAAGCCCCATCGCTACAGGCCCGGCACCGTAGCCCTTCGTGAGATCCGTCGTTACCAGAAGAGTACAGAGCTGTTGATCCGCAAGCTGCCGTTCCAGCGTCTCGTACGTGAGATCGCACAGGACTTCAAGACCGACCTGCGTTTCCAGAGCTCCGCGGTGATGGCCCTCCAGGAGGCGAGCGAGGCTTACCTAGTCGGTCTCTTCGAAGACACCAATCTGTGCGCCATCCACGCGAAACGCGTCACCATCATGCCAAAGGACATCCAATTGGCGCGCAGGATCCGAGGAGAGCGCGCTTAAGCAGCGAGCGGTCGCTTGCATAACGTTCGCCGGCGGCGCGAACCGCGTCCGCGTGGCAAACGTTGTTCAATACAATTATTCACAAAAGGCCCTTTTCAGGGCCGCATATGATTCATGAATGTGTGTTTTAATTAATTAAACACTAAAAGTTTCTTTGAGACGAGACGCACAGTATACTCACGTACTTGCTCATAGATCGGTATCTTACATAAATATGATCATAAGGGATAACTAACCTATTATTAATGTGTGACAATACAGACAATACGCAGATACCTACGGAACCGCAATATACTCGTAGTAATTACTTATATTATATGTATTATGTCGTTTATCTCGATATATACACCGTTGCATGATATAAATGATTCACATCGTCCAGTATGTAGTGAGTACCTACATATTATGATAGTACAGGTAAGGTACGGTAATTGTATTAACACCGATATTATAACCATACGTGTATGCGTGTGACATGAGAGAAGAATAAACAACGGACGATATATGATATTAATAATTATTAGGTATTTATTTTTGTTAATATTGTTATGTATAAATTTTTAAAAAATCGTCACCCGAAACACGAACAGACCGATTTGTAAACAATCGTCTGTCTCTATCGCACCGTCGCACGCAACGCTACGTGTGATCGAGTGTACGGCCCCCTCCCCACTACGCCTGTAGCCTACCCGTTGTCTCTATGGAATCGTATAAATATCGGAGCACCGTATATTTAGTGAGTCAGTTACGCGCTACCCGCCTAACGTTCGTTAGTCCGTCGTACAAAAGAACAATCTTGTAACAATTCAACATGACCGGTCGCGGTAAGGGAGGAAAGGGTCTGGGGAAAGGAGGCGCCAAGCGTCACAGGAAGGTGCTCCGTGATAACATCCAAGGTATCACGAAGCCAGCGATCCGTCGTCTCGCTCGCAGAGGTGGCGTGAAACGTATCTCCGGTTTGATCTACGAAGAGACCCGCGGTGTGCTCAAGGTGTTCCTAGAGAACGTGATCCGTGACGCCGTCACCTACACCGAGCACGCCAAGAGGAAGACCGTCACCGCCATGGACGTGGTCTACGCTCTGAAACGCCAGGGGCGCACCCTGTACGGTTTCGGAGGTTAAATAACCATACCTACCCACCCACCCCGGTCGGTGTGTGTGTCGTGTGGTGCATCATCGCCGCCGCTCGCCGATTTATAATAAAAAGGCCCTTTTCAGGGCCGCACAAGTTTCGTTGTTTAAAAATTGACTGTTTCTTTCGAAGACGAAGTTGCAGCACTCTATGTACATACCTATACATTACTTGGCATACATACATCACACTCGAGATTATTTCCACATTGACGAGACGAGACTGGACGAGAACGCATGCTACTCGAACTCTCACATTAGTTTATCTGCTTACCTGCCTACATATTATAATATCACGTAGGTACCTGCAGAACTACTGTACTTTTTTTTTTATTATTTATTGAATGTACTGTATTACCAGACTGTTGAATACATCGTCACTCCTCTTTTATATGGTATAAAAATATAAAATGAAATAAACATGGGAAGGGAGGGAGTGAGTGAGATGGATAGGTAGGTAGTATATGTAAGTGTTGCTCGAACAACACTACAGAGAGATGATTTCAAACATTTTTTTTATGATGAAAGAGTTTAATTTGTAAGTATAACAATACACAAAACAATTAAATATAATTAATTATAATTTATACACATATTCTCGGGCCGGTTATCGCCTCCTCCTCTTACGGCAGCGTCGCAGCGGGTTGAGCAATGAATGAACTGAAATAAAAAAAATATATATGTATATACATATAATATATTACATTTTGTACAGTTTTGAAATTACAAATAATTTTATTATTCGACTAGTCGACACGCGAAGAACGCGTTGGTTGATCAGCAGCAAGCAGCAATAGTAGAAGAATCTGCATTTTGTACTCATATAGGACCCGATGATACCGCCTGTTATTTTGGAGAGCGTGTTAGTTATTAGATCGCGCGCGGACTATGTAGGTACGTACAGTTATAATGTTGTTATCAATATGACTTTGAATCATTTAACATGATTGAAATATGGATAATACAATTTATTTATAAGCGTAACATGTAACGTACACGAGCACAGGAACGCCTTCACAGAGACCGAGTGGAGAGCGTTCATGTTTTACGACCCTCCTCTCGAGTACGATAAATACGGCCCGAAGCGTAACAAATATGATATATTTTTTTACACGTATAAAGGTTGGGATGTTCGATTTTAAATTTTCGAAGAATTAACGTACATCGTATACGAATTACAGGAGAAAAATAACATTTAAACACGACCCTCGGTCAATGCGGTGCACAATGTTGAAAATAAACTAGCGTAGCGTTCAAACCGTCGTTTATATTTTAATAATAACTGTACAGTATCGTCGGTGCACTTTAAGAGATTCAAGGCACAAGTGCTAATAATGAATTACATGTAAATAATGTTAGGGAACGTATTTTTTTAAGACACATGCTAGTGAAAAGTTTCAAGTTTGTGTACGAGAAAACGTCTAGCGGCAGAGCGGCTCTCCTTACGGTATTGCCAAAGCGCGTTCGATTTCACGCGCTATCCCGCGTCGCACAGCTCTATCTATCCTTTTCACTCGTTCCGCGCGCGCGCAGTAGCAGCACACGTCTGAAAAGCAAGAATAAAGATAGTTAGTTCGTTCGTCACTACGTGTATATACTAGTATCACGAGGAAGAGAAAAATGGCAGACACAGCAGTAGCATCCGAGACACCCGCGCCGGCTACGCCCGCGAAGAAGACGAAGGCGTCCGCCGCCGGCGCCAAGAAACCGAAGGCGAAGCCGACGCACCCTAAGACATCCGAGATGGTCAACAACGCCATCAAGGAGTTGAAGGAGCGAAGCGGTTCCTCCCTGCAAGCGATCAAGAAATACATAGCCGCTCAGTATAAGGTCGACGCCGAGAAATTGGCGCCGTTCATCAGGAAGTATCTCAAGAGCGCCGTAGAGTCCGGTGCCCTCATTCAGACCAAGGGAAAGGGCGCTTCGGGATCGTTCAAGTTGGAATCCAAATCGGCCGCCTCCAAGAAACCCGCCGCGAGCAAAGCTACCGCCAAGGGAGCCTCCGCCGCGTCCGCCAAGTCCAAGAAGGCGACCGCCTCCGCCGCCGCGGGCAAAGCGAAGAAAGCTGCAGCCTCGAGCGCCGCTTCGTCGCCGTCGAAGGCGAAGCCCGCCACCAAGGACAAGAAGGCCGCCGCCGCTAAGAAGAAGCCCGCCGCCAAGAAACCCGCGGCCGCCGCCAAGGGTAAAGCCGCCGCCGCACCCAAGGCGAAGAAGACGGCGAAGCCTCCGACGAAGAAGCCGAAAGCGCCCAAACCGAAGAAGGCCGCCGCCACCCCCAAGTCCAAGCCCGCGGCTAAGAAGGCGTCCGCCGGCAAGAAGTAAACGACAAGTATACGCCACCACACCGCCGCCGCCAATGCAGCAAGCAACTCGTGTCGCCCGCCGGTGTCGTCTTATGTGGTATGTGGTGCGCCCGGTGCGGTGTGTGAAGGCGACGGTTGTTGTTGTTGTTGTTGTTGTTGTCTATAAGTTATTCAACAACCGACAACATTGCTTGGCTAAAAAGTGGAAGGAAGGAAGGAAGCAAGCAAGCAAGCGTCGTCACTCACCGAAACGCCCGCGCCGGCGCGCCGCCACCATCATAACGGCCCCGAGTCAGAGGCTGCGGTTGCAGCGAACGTCGAATGTTCAACAAAAAGCCCTTTTCAGGGCTAACAAAACGTTCAAACATGTGTATTCACATGGTTTCTGTTCGAATTACGAGTCTCTCTCTATCTCCACGCAGTTTCTACCCTGAAAACGATATAAAACAAACACGTTACACTACATAATATAATTATGCTTTATAACACAACAAACACACACACACACACACACACACACACACACACACACACATACATACATACACAATCCCTACGTACTTTACTTAGGTACTACTGCTGCATTACCCACCTACGCGTACGCAATACTCACACGAGTTACTAACTAAGTAACTACTTACAGGATCACTCACAAATTTAACACCACCATTTGCACACAACTAAATCTGTGTCTGAATCGCAATAAGGTATAATAATAATAATAATTATTATTATGCGTTGTTTACGTACCCGTAGGTGTTCATCCATCACTTCACTCACAGTCACAGTCGATCGTCCATTTCATTGGACCTATTTCATTCACATTGCTGCATTCAGCGGCACCTCCGTCCGCGCCGTTGTTCGTAATTTACGTACGTATAATATATGCACACGCACGCATTTAGCACCACACCTGAAACGTAACACCCACGATTGAACGTTAACTAAATAAACAAAATTTATCATATATTATCATCACCGTTAACAAACACGATATTCATTAGGTACCTTACACTAAGTTACGCTGATGTCTTATTTTACCGCCATAGTGGGTCTCTCACACGCACACACAACACACACGGCGGGCTTTCCGCGCAAACGATATTTTATTTATCACTAGGTATCACTATTGGCCGTTTGTTTCGCCCCACACATTGCATTATTTGCATTATTTTGTACCTAGGTATAATACAAAAATCGCAGCAGGACCGCCCGACTGCCCGCGACTTTTTTCCGCGCGACGACGAAACTTTTCTCTTGTTGTCTTGACTTTTGCAATTATATTTCCGTCATAGACTAGTGCAATGATAATATTCACGATATATAACAAAATGCAGCCAAACTATGAAAAGTTTTATTTTTTTATTATTACCTATTATTATTTAGTTTTCATAAGTCATTAGTCATTTAGTTGAAAAAAGAAAAAGAAAAAAAGAAGAAAAAAAAATGGGACAGTGGTAATTATCTGCATCTAGCACTCTTTATAAAATAAACATTGGACCTGGACATGCCTTGCTCTGAATACCTACACACATTCAGTCTGGGTCGGTCGGGGTGGGTTCTATTAGAGAGCGAGTGCTAACTATATGTCTGTCTCACTCTCTCTTACGTTTAAACGCTCACCCCACTATTCGGCCGGCGTGCGCGAGTATATATATTATTATTTCGATGATTTTAGAAACAGTCTCTGCTGCGCTCTCGCTCGCCGCGCCTTATAACTTATTCGTTATTCACGTTTCGTAAATCAACACTCCAAACATGTCCGGA
Organism: Pyrausta purpuralis; assembly: GCA_963924145.1. Taxonomy (NCBI): domain Eukaryota; kingdom Metazoa; phylum Arthropoda; class Insecta; order Lepidoptera; family Crambidae; genus Pyrausta; species Pyrausta purpuralis. The sequence goes on along the minus strand of CAWUPE010001222.1, from coordinate 23,635 downwards.
CGCGGCAAAGGTGGCAAAGTAAAGGGGAAGGCAAAGTCTCGGTCCAACCGTGCCGGTCTACAGTTCCCGGTCGGTCGTATCCACAGACTTCTGCGTAAGGGAAACTACGCCGAGCGCGTCGGTGCCGGTGCGCCTGTCTACCTCGCCGCCGTGATGGAGTACTTGGCCGCTGAGGTCCTCGAGTTGGCCGGCAACGCTGCCCGTGACAACAAGAAGACCAGAATCATCCCCAGACATCTCCAGCTGGCGATACGCAACGACGAGGAGTTGAACAAGCTCCTCTCCGGCGTGACCATCGCCCAGGGTGGTGTGCTGCCCAACATTCAGGCGGTGCTGTTGCCCAAGAAGACCGAAAAGAAGGCTTAAGCTTTTCATGTACACGTATCCGAACGTGCACACTATGACGTCACACAGAGGCACTCGTGTGTTACGCTTCATATACAAAAGGCCCTTTTCAGGGCCACAATATGATTCTGATATTTTATAAAATGTTTCTTGGAGATTGACTCATACAATTAGTACATACCTACATGATAACGTACAATACACACACGCCCACATTGCCATACGAAATCGTCGATACATACATAATATATGTGTATATATATATATATATATATATATATATATATATATATATATATATATATAATACATATACATACCATGTGTACCCAGTAGTGTAGGTAATGAAAGTGAACGAGTCAAGAAATTATATAAATTACCATTGCAATTATGAAATTATACAAAATTGAAAGGAGGTGCCCAATGAATTATATTCTGTGTATTATAGACGGGTAAGTATATATTATAAGTAGATTATTATTGGTGAATTTAATAAAAAATGGTACAAACACGATTAGTATTGATATTATCAAAAACGCAATGTTTACTACTCATACAATCTATAAAAGAGCGACATGGTGATATGTATCTGTCTCGTTTCAACCGCATGTGCAGAACTTTTTGAGCGAGAGGACGAATTAGAGCGAGACGGAAGACGTTGGAGCGACGCTATTGGTCGCCAATGTAAAGCTCAGTAGTCGAGTATTCGACCCCCGTGAATCGAGGTATACCCATATTTTTGTCTGGGCTACGACACATTCGCTCGCATCTCCCAACGGTGCACGCGTCGTTTGCATATAAGCCGATTGTTTAGTACACACTCAACTCTCAACCATGCCGCCCAAGACAAGTGGAAAGGCCGCTAAGAAGTCCGGCAAGGCCCAAAAGAACATCTCTAAAACCGACAAGAAAAAGAAGAAGCACAAGAGGAAGGAGAGCTACGCCATCTACATCTACAAGGTGTTGAAGCAGGTGCACCCGGACACCGGCATCTCCAGTAAGGCCATGTCTATCATGAACTCGTTCGTGAACGACATCTTCGAACGCATCGCCGCCGAAGCCTCTCGCCTCGCCCACTACAACAAGCGCTCCACCATCACATCGAGGGAGGTGCAGACCTCCGTCAGGCTCCTGCTGCCCGGTGAACTCGCCAAGCACGCCGTGAGTGAAGGCACCAAGGCGGTCACAAAGTACACCAGCTCAAAGTGAATTCGGTTAATTAATGTTAACCGATTCGCCGTGTCTCGTAACTCGTTACACGCGCACTGGTGTGTGCGTGTGTGCGGGCACGACACTGAACCAAAAGGCCCTTTTCAGGGCCACAAAATGCATATCGAAAATTACAATGTTTCTTGAAGATGACGTCTCAGATAAATATTATTATTATTATAGCGTAAATAAATAAATATATGAATGAATGACATGAAGTTAGAAACTTTTACGCGCAGCATAGGTAGTTGTACGCGTGCGCGTGCTTATGTATGTATGTATGTAACGAGTGGATATAAAATACATTGTGTACGTATGACTTAATTATTATTATTACATTATTTAGACAACACAGAGCGCACTGCAACAACATTAGGTGTTCAATAAGAGACAAAAGATAAAAATAAAAACGTTACGTCGCAGGTTGTGATGATGTAAAAAAAAAAAAAAAAAAAAAAAATAGGTTCGTACCTATGTACAATGCAAATATAATAATATAAACGATAACGACACCGCGACGGCATAAAAAAAAAAAAAAAAAAAATATGTGTACATACGTGTGCATCAAATGTAATATGTGCGTGCATTAAGATTGATTTCCTTATTATCATTTTAATATAGTATCTACCTACCTAAACAAGTACCTACACAGGCAAAATAGTAAGAATGACGATTCACCGAGTAAAATACAACAACACCAGTGGGAAAGGAATGGCGCGTTTGCGCGCTAGAAAGGGACGGTAGACGGTGAGCGAGCGAGAGCGACGCCTCGTCCGTGTATAAATATAGACTTGTGTCCGTATGTGTTTTTATTATACGTCAGTACGTCGTACGACACGTAACCTCCGTAGTCGCGTTGCACCCAACTCTCGTGTGTGTAAACTTACTTTAATTAACAATGGCACGTACGAAGCAGACCGCTCGTAAATCCACCGGTGGCAAAGCCCCGAGGAAGCAGCTCGCCACCAAGGCGGCTCGCAAGAGCGCGCCCGCCACCGGTGGTGTCAAGAAGCCCCATCGCTACAGGCCCGGCACCGTAGCCCTTCGTGAGATCCGTCGTTACCAGAAGAGTACAGAGCTGTTGATCCGCAAGCTGCCGTTCCAGCGTCTCGTACGTGAGATCGCACAGGACTTCAAGACCGACCTGCGTTTCCAGAGCTCCGCGGTGATGGCCCTCCAGGAGGCGAGCGAGGCTTACCTAGTCGGTCTCTTCGAAGACACCAATCTGTGCGCCATCCACGCGAAACGCGTCACCATCATGCCAAAGGACATCCAATTGGCGCGCAGGATCCGAGGAGAGCGCGCTTAAGCAGCGAGCGGTCGCTTGCATAACGTTCGCCGGCGGCGCGAACCGCGTCCGCGTGGCAAACGTTGTTCAATACAATTATTCACAAAAGGCCCTTTTCAGGGCCGCATATGATTCATGAATGTGTGTTTTAATTAATTAAACACTAAAAGTTTCTTTGAGACGAGACGCACAGTATACTCACGTACTTGCTCATAGATCGGTATCTTACATAAATATGATCATAAGGGATAACTAACCTATTATTAATGTGTGACAATACAGACAATACGCAGATACCTACGGAACCGCAATATACTCGTAGTAATTACTTATATTATATGTATTATGTCGTTTATCTCGATATATACACCGTTGCATGATATAAATGATTCACATCGTCCAGTATGTAGTGAGTACCTACATATTATGATAGTACAGGTAAGGTACGGTAATTGTATTAACACCGATATTATAACCATACGTGTATGCGTGTGACATGAGAGAAGAATAAACAACGGACGATATATGATATTAATAATTATTAGGTATTTATTTTTGTTAATATTGTTATGTATAAATTTTTAAAAAATCGTCACCCGAAACACGAACAGACCGATTTGTAAACAATCGTCTGTCTCTATCGCACCGTCGCACGCAACGCTACGTGTGATCGAGTGTACGGCCCCCTCCCCACTACGCCTGTAGCCTACCCGTTGTCTCTATGGAATCGTATAAATATCGGAGCACCGTATATTTAGTGAGTCAGTTACGCGCTACCCGCCTAACGTTCGTTAGTCCGTCGTACAAAAGAACAATCTTGTAACAATTCAACATGACCGGTCGCGGTAAGGGAGGAAAGGGTCTGGGGAAAGGAGGCGCCAAGCGTCACAGGAAGGTGCTCCGTGATAACATCCAAGGTATCACGAAGCCAGCGATCCGTCGTCTCGCTCGCAGAGGTGGCGTGAAACGTATCTCCGGTTTGATCTACGAAGAGACCCGCGGTGTGCTCAAGGTGTTCCTAGAGAACGTGATCCGTGACGCCGTCACCTACACCGAGCACGCCAAGAGGAAGACCGTCACCGCCATGGACGTGGTCTACGCTCTGAAACGCCAGGGGCGCACCCTGTACGGTTTCGGAGGTTAAATAACCATACCTACCCACCCACCCCGGTCGGTGTGTGTGTCGTGTGGTGCATCATCGCCGCCGCTCGCCGATTTATAATAAAAAGGCCCTTTTCAGGGCCGCACAAGTTTCGTTGTTTAAAAATTGACTGTTTCTTTCGAAGACGAAGTTGCAGCACTCTATGTACATACCTATACATTACTTGGCATACATACATCACACTCGAGATTATTTCCACATTGACGAGACGAGACTGGACGAGAACGCATGCTACTCGAACTCTCACATTAGTTTATCTGCTTACCTGCCTACATAATATTATAATATCACGTAGGTACCTGCAGAACTACTGTACTTTTTTTTTTATTATTTATTGAATGTACTGTATTACCAGACTGTTGAATACATCGTCACTCCTCTTTTATATGGTATAAAAATATAAAATGAAATAAACATGGGAAGGGAGGGAGTGAGTGAGATGGATAGGTAGGTAGTATATGTAAGTGTTGCTCGAACAACACTACAGAGAGATGATTTCAAACATTTTTTTTATGATGAAAGAGTTTAATTTGTAAGTATAACAATACACAAAACAATTAAATATAATTAATTATAATTTATACACATATTCTCGGGCCGGTTATCGCCTCCTCCTCTTACGGCAGCGTCGCAGCGGGTTGAGCAATGAATGAACTGAAATAAAAAAAATATATATGTATATACATATAATATATTACATTTTGTACAGTTTTGAAATTACAAATAATTTTATTATTCGACTAGTCGACACGCGAAGAACGCGTTGGTTGATCAGCAGCAAGCAGCAATAGTAGAAGAATCTGCATTTTGTACTCATATAGGACCCGATGATACCGCCTGTTATTTTGGAGAGCGTGTTAGTTATTAGATCGCGCGCGGACTATGTAGGTACGTACAGTTATAATGTTGTTATCAATATGACTTTGAATCATTTAACATGATTGAAATATGGATAATACAATTTATTTATAAGCGTAACATGTAACGTACACGAGCACAGGAACGCCTTCACAGAGACCGAGTGGAGAGCGTTCATGTTTTACGACCCTCCTCTCGAGTACGATAAATACGGCCCGAAGCGTAACAAATATGATATATTTTTTTACACGTATAAAGGTTGGGATGTTCGATTTTAAATTTTCGAAGAATTAACGTACATCGTATACGAATTACAGGAGAAAAATAACATTTAAACACGACCCTCGGTCAATGCGGTGCACAATGTTGAAAATAAACTAGCGTAGCGTTCAAACCGTCGTTTATATTTTAATAATAACTGTACAGTATCGTCGGTGCACTTTAAGAGATTCAAGGCACAAGTGCTAATAATGAATTACATGTAAATAATGTTAGGGAACGTATTTTTTTAAGACACATGCTAGTGAAAAGTTTCAAGTTTGTGTACGAGAAAACGTCTAGCGGCAGAGCGGCTCTCCTTACGGTATTGCCAAAGCGCGTTCGATTTCACGCGCTATCCCGCGTCGCACAGCTCTATCTATCCTTTTCACTCGTTCCGCGCGCGCGCAGTAGCAGCACACGTCTGAAAAGCAAGAATAAAGATAGTTAGTTCGTTCGTCACTACGTGTATATACTAGTATCACGAGGAAGAGAAAAATGGCAGACACAGCAGTAGCATCCGAGACACCCGCGCCGGCTACGCCCGCGAAGAAGACGAAGGCGTCCGCCGCCGGCGCCAAGAAACCGAAGGCGAAGCCGACGCACCCTAAGACATCCGAGATGGTCAACAACGCCATCAAGGAGTTGAAGGAGCGAAGCGGTTCCTCCCTGCAAGCGATCAAGAAATACATAGCCGCTCAGTATAAGGTCGACGCCGAGAAATTGGCGCCGTTCATCAGGAAGTATCTCAAGAGCGCCGTAGAGTCCGGTGCCCTCATTCAGACCAAGGGAAAGGGCGCTTCGGGATCGTTCAAGTTGGAATCCAAATCGGCCGCCTCCAAGAAACCCGCCGCGAGCAAAGCTACCGCCAAGGGAGCCTCCGCCGCGTCCGCCAAGTCCAAGAAGGCGACCGCCTCCGCCGCCGCGGGCAAAGCGAAGAAAGCTGCAGCCTCGAGCGCCGCTTCGTCGCCGTCGAAGGCGAAGCCCGCCACCAAGGACAAGAAGGCCGCCGCCGCTAAGAAGAAGCCCGCCGCCAAGAAACCCGCGGCCGCCGCCAAGGGTAAAGCCGCCGCCGCACCCAAGGCGAAGAAGACGGCGAAGCCTCCGACGAAGAAGCCGAAAGCGCCCAAACCGAAGAAGGCCGCCGCCACCCCCAAGTCCAAGCCCGCGGCTAAGAAGGCGTCCGCCGGCAAGAAGTAAACGACAAGTATACGCCACCACACCGCCGCCGCCAATGCAGCAAGCAACTCGTGTCGCCCGCCGGTGTCGTCTTATGTGGTATGTGGTGCGCCCGGTGCGGTGTGTGAAGGCGACGGTTGTTGTTGTTGTTGTTGTTGTTGTCTATAAGTTATTCAACAACCGACAACATTGCTTGGCTAAAAAGTGGAAGGAAGGAAGGAAGCAAGCAAGCAAGCGTCGTCACTCACCGAAACGCCCGCGCCGGCGCGCCGCCACCATCATAACGGCCCCGAGTCAGAGGCTGCGGTTGCAGCGAACGTCGAATGTTCAACAAAAAGCCCTTTTCAGGGCTAACAAAACGTTCAAACATGTGTATTCACATGGTTTCTGTTCGAATTACGAGTCTCTCTCTATCTCCACGCAGTTTCTACCCTGAAAACGATATAAAACAAACACGTTACACTACATAATATAATTATGCTTTATAACACAACAAACACACACACACACACACACACACACACACACACACACACACACACATACATACATACACAATCCCTACGTACTTTACTTAGGTACTACTGCTGCATTACCCACCTACGCGTACGCAATACTCACACGAGTTACTAACTAAGTAACTACTTACAGGATCACTCACAAATTTAACACCACCATTTGCACACAACTAAATCTGTGTCTGAATCGCAATAAGGTATAATAATAATAATAATTATTATTATGCGTTGTTTACGTACCCGTAGGTGTTCATCCATCACTTCACTCACAGTCACAGTCGATCGTCCATTTCATTGGACCTATTTCATTCACATTGCTGCATTCAGCGGCACCTCCGTCCGCGCCGTTGTTCGTAATTTACGTACGTATAATATATGCACACGCACGCATTTAGCACCACACCTGAAACGTAACACCCACGATTGAACGTTAACTAAATAAACAAAATTTATCATATATTATCATCACCGTTAACAAACACGATATTCATTAGGTACCTTACACTAAGTTACGCTGATGTCTTATTTTACCGCCATAGTGGGTCTCTCACACGCACACACAACACACACGGCGGGCTTTCCGCGCAAACGATATTTTATTTATCACTAGGTATCACTATTGGCCGTTTGTTTCGCCCCACACATTGCATTATTTGCATTATTTTGTACCTAGGTATAATACAAAAATCGCAGCAGGACCGCCCGACTGCCCGCGACTTTTTTCCGCGCGACGACGAAACTTTTCTCTTGTTGTCTTGACTTTTGCAATTATATTTCCGTCATAGACTAGTGCAATGATAATATTCACGATATATAACAAAATGCAGCCAAACTATGAAAAGTTTTATTTTTTTATTATTACCTATTATTATTTAGTTTTCATAAGTCATTAGTCATTTAGTTGAAAAAAGAAAAAGAAAAAAAGAAGAAAAAAAAATGGGACAGTGGTAATTATCTGCATCTAGCACTCTTTATAAAATAAACATTGGACCTGGACATGCCTTGCTCTGAATACCTACACACATTCAGTCTGGGTCGGTCGGGGTGGGTTCTATTAGAGAGCGAGTGCTAACTATATGTCTGTCTCACTCTCTCTTACGTTTAAACGCTCACCCCACTATTCGGCCGGCGTGCGCGAGTATATATATTATTATTTCGATGATTTTAGAAACAGTCTCTGCTGCGCTCTCGCTCGCCGCGCCTTATAACTTATTCGTTATTCACGTTTCGTAAATCAACACTCCAAACATGTCCGGACGCGGCAAAGGTGGCAAAGTAAAGGGGAAGGCAAAGTCTCGGTCCAACCGTGCCGGTCTACAGTTCCCGGTCGGTCGTATCCACAGACTTCTGCGTAAGGGAAACTACGCCGAGCGCGTCGGTGCCGGTGCGCCTGTCTACCTCGCCGCCGTGATGGAGTACTTGGCCGCTGAGGTCCTCGAGTTGGCCGGCAACGCTGCCCGTGACAACAAGAAGACCAGAATCATCCCCAGACATCTCCAGCTGGCGATACGCAACGACGAGGAGTTGAACAAGCTCCTCTCCGGCGTGACCATCGCCCAGGGTGGTGTGCTGCCCAACATTCAGGCGGTGCTGTTGCCCAAGAAGACCGAAAAGAAGGCTTAAGCTTTTCATGTACACGTATCCGAACGTGCACACTATGACGTCACACAGAGGCACTCGTGTGTTACGCTTCATATACAAAAGGCCCTTTTCAGGGCCACAATATGATTCTGATATTTTATAAAATGTTTCTTGGAGATTGACTCATACAATTAGTACATACCTACATGATAACGTACAATACACACACGCCCACATTGCCATACGAAATCGTCGATACATACATAATATATGTGTATATATATATATATATATATATATATATATATATATATATATATATATATATAATACATATACATACCATGTGTACCCAGTAGTGTAGGTAATGAAAGTGAACGAGTCAAGAAATTATATAAATTACCATTGCAATTATGAAATTATACAAAATTGAAAGGAGGTGCCCAATGAATTATATTCTGTGTATTATAGACGGGTAAGTATATATTATAAGTAGATTATTATTGGTGAATTTAATAAAAAATGGTACAAACACGATTAGTATTGATATTATCAAAAACGCAATGTTTACTACTCATACAATCTATAAAAGAGCGACATGGTGATATGTATCTGTCTCGTTTCAACCGCATGTGCAGAACTTTTTGAGCGAGAGGACGAATTAGAGCGAGACGGAAGACGTTGGAGCGACGCTATTGGTCGCCAATGTAAAGCTCAGTAGTCGAGTATTCGACCCCCGTGAATCGAGGTATACCCATATTTTTGTCTGGGCTACGACACAAGCGACGTCGTAAGCGACGCCGCGGGGTAGAGGAGCAGGAGGAGGACAGGCCTATACTACCACCGCCATCCGTGGCTGCGCCGGCACCAGTCAAAACCGCCGCCCCCAACCGGGGGCCGCAGGTAAGGCTGGATGGTGCACAAAAGCGGACAGAGCAGACCATCGCAAGCTGCGTGAAAATCCTTCACGCAGTCTTAGAGGCCATACAGATCGGGCAGAACCCTGTCCCGATCATCTTAAGAGGGCTGGCCGATCTCTACAGCGATGTGTAGCAGTCCTCCCCTGAGATTGATGTCCTGGAATGCCAATGGCATCTCCAGCAACAAGCAAGAACTCCTTAAGGTGTTACTAAAAGAACAGGAGATTGACATCGCTCTCCTACAAGAAACCCACCTGAGCAGCGGAAAGAGATGTGGCTTCGCGGGCTACGCCACATACAGAGCTGACGAGACATCCCCACTAGGAATAGCGTACAGGGGTCTAGCTATCCTAGTGCGACGCAACGTAGTGCACCAAATTCTCCCGCAGACCATCTTGCAGTCTTCAACAGCACTCGGGATTGAGATCTTCCTGGACTCAAGACCGTGCAGAGTGTTTACTTTTTATAAGCCGCCAAACTCACGCCTCGATACCGAGGATATCAACACCATCCTGGGCAGTACACCCGCCATTATTGCAGGCGACTTTAATTGTAAACACTCAGCATGGAACTCCACAAGGAACTGTCCCGACGGGACTCGGCTGTTTGACGACGCCGAGAGAAATGGATACAGCATTGTCGGCCCAGAGACGCCCACGCACTACCCCTACCAAGCCAACGCACTACCGGATGTCATTGATTTGGTGGTTACTCAAGGACTGACCTACACCCTGACGGTAGATGTCCTGGACTACCATCTCAATTCAGACCACCAGCCGCTGCTCATTAAATATGCTCCTGATCCGACCCGGACTACCCCCCCGGACCGCCGGAGATACAACTGGCAAACCTTCGCCGCACACATGGCAGAACACTCTCCATCCTTCCCCGTTACCAGAGCGGAGGAAGTCGACCTTCTCGCAGAGCAGTTCACCGTGTGCGCCACGAACGCATTAACCGCAGCAGAGGAAGCAGCCACAGGCAGAGCAAACGCCGCGAACATCCCATCCTCCATCAAGAGGAAGATAGAGGAAAAAAGGAGGCTCAGAAGAGCATGGATGAATTCCCGCTGTCCCGCTCTGAAGTCTCGCCTCAACCGCATAGCCGACGAGGTGTCCAAGCTTCTGGCGACAGAAACTGAAAACACCTGGCTGCGAGAGGTCGATGACGCCAGCGAGGACTGGAACAAAGTCCATAGACTTTGTCGGCGATTCACGGGCAGCCGCCCGCCCACACGCCCCCTCAAAGACCAACATGGGACGAAGAAGTTCGCGGCCGCAGACAGAGCCGAGATATTCGCAGACCATCTAGAAACCCAGTTCCAGCCGAATCCGACAGTAAACGCCTGCCACGAGAAGACGGTCATGGACTTCCTCGAAGACTACTTTGGTCATGACGTCCAAAGCCATGAAGACCCCATTGTCCTCACACCGGGACAGATTCGGAAGGCACTGCTGAAGACTCCGCTGAGAAAAGCTCCAGGCCCAGATCGCATCCCCAACGAGGCTCTACGTCACCTTCCCCCGCGCTCAGTCGCGACGCTGACTAGAGTCTTCAACGGAGCCCTGAGATTTGGCCACTTCCCACAGTGCTGGAAACTGGGACGAGTCATCATGATTCCCAAGCCTGGAAAAGATGTTCTGCGAGCCGATAGTTATCGGCCCATAACACTGCTGCCCACAGTTTCGAAGGTGCTAGAGAAACTGCTGCTTCCTCATCTCCTTCCACACATTGAGCCCAGAGAAGAGCAATTCGGCTTCAGAGCCGAGCACTCCACCACCCAACAGCTAGCCCGCGTCCTTCACCAACTGGCGGCCGCCCAGAACCGAAAGGAGCACTCCGTCGGAGTATTCCTTGATATGGAGAAGGCGTTCGACCGCGTCTGGCATGAAGGACTGCTGTACAAAATAGCTAACACCTCTGCGCCCCGACGATTAGTAAAGCTGGTATGGTCGTTCCTCCAAGACCGGCGCTTCCAAGTGGCAGTGGAAGACGCCATTTCTACAGAACGGCCGATCCTAGCAGGAGTCCCACAGGGGAGTTGTCTCTCGCCCGTGTGCTACTCCAAGTACACGGACGACATACCTGTAGGGGAGGAAGTCACGCTTGCGCTGTACGCTGATGATGCGGCCTACGTGGCTTCCTCGATAAAGCTCTACCACGCTGCAATAAAAATCCAGCGCACCCTGGACTTGCTACCGCAGTGGTTGGACGATTGGAAGCTCTCAGCTAACCCAAAGAAGACCCAAGCCATCCTGGTCAGCAACAGGAGAATAATGCCGCCCCAGCTTAAACTCCGAGGTGAGTCCATCCCATGGACCCCCACGGTAAAATACCTGGGGGTGACCATAGACCGCCTGCTGAAGATGACTCCACACGTTAAGGCTCTCATCAACACCACGAGGGTAGCGAGAGCCAAGCTGAGACCCATCTTGTCGTCCAACCTTCCCATCAGAGCGAAGCTGGGCGTCTACAAAGCCTACGTCCGTACCCGCCTCACCTACGCTGCACCAGCGTGGTACTCACTTACCAACCGGCACCTACGTAGGAGAATAGAAGCCCAGCAATCGCTGACACTGAGGACCGTTGCTGCTGCCCCCCGCTACGTCAGAAATGATGTCTTGCGGAGAGACCTCAAGATCGAAGCCGTGGATGACTTTGTCAAACACCTCGCCGAGCGCATGTTCCGAAGAGCGGAGGGATCCCGTCACCCGCATTTGAGGAACATCGCCCCGTATCACTCGAGGCCCCCAGACCATGGCTTGACCTCCCACCGAGCGTTCCCACGAGACCTCATCGTCGCTGATGAAGATAGCACCAACGAGACCAACCCGACTATCGGCTTGCAGGCGCAAGCCTCGCCGATGGTCGATGACCACCCGGACACGACACCCCACCAAACTGACCACGACGCTGGCTGGTAGCTGAAAAGCTCGCCAGCGCCAACCCAACCCAGGACGTGAGACGGAAACGTTTCCCCCAACCCAATGACCTGTCCGTAGCCACGGACAGCGCCAGAACCTACCGAAGGGGGCCATTGCCCCGAACGGTTTCCCCGACCTCTACCAAGGTTGTGCGACTACCGATTGTGTGGCTACGACACATTCGCTCGCATCTCCCAACGGTGCACGCGTCGTTTGCATATAAGCCGATTGTTTAGTACACACTCAACTCTCAACCATGCCGCCCAAGACAAGTGGAAAGGCCGCTAAGAAGTCCGGCAAGGCCCAAAAGAACATCTCTAAAACCGACAAGAAAAAGAAGAAGCACAAGAGGAAGGAGAGCTACGCCATCTACATCTACAAGGTGTTGAAGCAGGTGCACCCGGACACCGGCATCTCCAGTAAGGCCATGTCTATCATGAACTCGTTCGTGAACGACATCTTCGAACGCATCGCCGCCGAAGCCTCTCGCCTCGCCCACTACAACAAGCGCTCCACCATCACATCGAGGGAGGTGCAGACCTCCGTCAGGCTCCTGCTGCCCGGTGAACTCGCCAAGCACGCCGTGAGTGAAGGCACCAAGGCGGTCACAAAGTACACCAGCTCAAAGTGAATTCGGTTAATTAATGTTAACCGATTCGCCGTGTCTCGTAACTCGTTACACGCGCACTGGTGTGTGCGTGTGTGCGGGCACGACACTGAACCAAAAGGCCCTTTTCAGGGCCACAAAATGCATATCGAAAATTACAATGTTTCTTGAAGATGACGTCTCAGATAAATATTATTATTATTATAGCGTAAATAAATAAATATATGAATGAATGACATGAAGTTAGAAACTTTTACGCGCAGCATAGGTAGTTGTACGCGTGCGCGTGCTTATGTATGTATGTATGTAACGAGTGGATATAAAATACATTGTGTACGTATGACTTAATTATTATTATTACATTATTTAGACAACACAGAGCGCACTGCAACAACATTAGGTGTTCAATAAGAGACAAAAGATAAAAATAAAAACGTTACGTCGCAGGTTGTGATGATGTAAAAAAAAAAAAAAAAAAAAAAAAATAGGTTCGTACCTATGTACAATGCAAATATAATAATATAAACGATAACGACACCGCGACGGCATAAAAAAAAAAAAAAAAAAAATATGTGTACATACGTGTGCATCAAATGTAATATGTGCGTGCATTAAGATTGATTTCCTTATTATCATTTTAATATAGTATCTACCTACCTAAACAAGTACCTACACAGGCAAAATAGTAAGAATGACGATTCACCGAGTAAAATACAACAACACCAGTGGGAAAGGAATGGCGCGTTTGCGCGCTAGAAAGGGACGGTAGACGGTGAGCGAGCGAGAGCGACGCCTCGTCCGTGTATAAATATAGACTTGTGTCCGTATGTGTTTTTATTATACGTCAGTACGTCGTACGACACGTAACCTCCGTAGTCGCGTTGCACCCAACTCTCGTGTGTGTAAACTTACTTTAATTAACAATGGCACGTACGAAGCAGACCGCTCGTAAATCCACCGGTGGCAAAGCCCCGAGGAAGCAGCTCGCCACCAAGGCGGCTCGCAAGAGCGCGCCCGCCACCGGTGGTGTCAAGAAGCCCCATCGCTACAGGCCCGGCACCGTAGCCCTTCGTGAGATCCGTCGTTACCAGAAGAGTACAGAGCTGTTGATCCGCAAGCTGCCGTTCCAGCGTCTCGTACGTGAGATCGCACAGGACTTCAAGACCGACCTGCGTTTCCAGAGCTCCGCGGTGATGGCCCTCCAGGAGGCGAGCGAGGCTTACCTAGTCGGTCTCTTCGAAGACACCAATCTGTGCGCCATCCACGCGAAACGCGTCACCATCATGCCAAAGGACATCCAATTGGCGCGCAGGATCCGAGGAGAGCGCGCTTAAGCAGCGAGCGGTCGCTTGCATAACGTTCGCCGGCGGCGCGAACCGCGTCCGCGTGGCAAACGTTGTTCAATACAATTATTCACAAAAGGCCCTTTTCAGGGCCGCATATGATTCATGAATGTGTGTTTTAATTAATTAAACACTAAAAGTTTCTTTGAGACGAGACGCACAGTATACTCACGTACTTGCTCATAGATCGGTATCTTACATAAATATGATCATAAGGGATAACTAACCTATTATTAATGTGTGACAATACAGACAATACGCAGATACCTACGGAACCGCAATATACTCGTAGTAATTACTTATATTATATGTATTATGTCGTTTATCTCGATATATACACCGTTGCATGATATAAATGATTCACATCGTCCAGTATGTAGTGAGTACCTACATATTATGATAGTACAGGTAAGGTACGGTAATTGTATTAACACCGATATTATAACCATACGTGTATGCGTGTGACATGAGAGAAGAATAAACAACGGACGATATATGATATTAATAATTATTAGGTATTTATTTTTGTTAATATTGTTATGTATAAATTTTTAAAAAATCGTCACCCGAAACACGAACAGACCGATTTGTAAACAATCGTCTGTCTCTATCGCACCGTCGCACGCAACGCTACGTGTGATCGAGTGTACGGCCCCCTCCCCACTACGCCTGTAGCCTACCCGTTGTCTCTATGGAATCGTATAAATATCGGAGCACCGTATATTTAGTGAGTCAGTTACGCGCTACCCGCCTAACGTTCGTTAGTCCGTCGTACAAAAGAACAATCTTGTAACAATTCAACATGACCGGTCGCGGTAAGGGAGGAAAGGGTCTGGGGAAAGGAGGCGCCAAGCGTCACAGGAAGGTGCTCCGTGATAACATCCAAGGTATCACGAAGCCAGCGATCCGTCGTCTCGCTCGCAGAGGTGGCGTGAAACGTATCTCCGGTTTGATCTACGAAGAGACCCGCGGTGTGCTCAAGGTGTTCCTAGAGAACGTGATCCGTGACGCCGTCACCTACACCGAGCACGCCAAGAGGAAGACCGTCACCGCCATGGACGTGGTCTACGCTCTGAAACGCCAGGGGCGCACCCTGTACGGTTTCGGAGGTTAAATAACCATACCTACCCACCCACCCCGGTCGGTGTGTGTGTCGTGTGGTGCATCATCGCCGCCGCTCGCCGATTTATAATAAAAAGGCCCTTTTCAGGGCCGCACAAGTTTCGTTGTTTAAAAATTGACTGTTTCTTTCGAAGACGAAGTTGCAGCACTCTATGTACATACCTATACATTACTTGGCATACATACATCACACTCGAGATTATTTCCACATTGACGAGACGAGACTGGACGAGAACGCATGCTACTCGAACTCTCACATTAGTTTATCTGCTTACCTGCCTACATAATATTATAATATCACGTAGGTACCTGCAGAACTACTGTACTTTTTTTTTTATTATTTATTGAATGTACTGTATTACCAGACTGTTGAATACATCGTCACTCCTCTTTTATATGGTATAAAAATATAAAATGAAATAAACATGGGAAGGGAGGGAGTGAGTGAGATGGATAGGTAGGTAGTATATGTAAGTGTTGCTCGAACAACACTACAGAGAGATGATTTCAAACATTTTTTTTATGATGAAAGAGTTTAATTTGTAAGTATAACAATACACAAAACAATTAAATATAATTAATTATAATTTATACACATATTCTCGGGCCGGTTATCGCCTCCTCCTCTTACGGCAGCGTCGCAGCGGGTTGAGCAATGAATGAACTGAAATAAAAAAAATATATATGTATATACATATAATATATTACATTTTGTACAGTTTTGAAATTACAAATAATTTTATTATTCGACTAGTCGACACGCGAAGAACGCGTTGGTTGATCAGCAGCAAGCAGCAATAGTAGAAGAATCTGCATTTTGTACTCATATAGGACCCGATGATACCGCCTGTTATTTTGGAGAGCGTGTTAGTTATTAGATCGCGCGCGGACTATGTAGGTACGTACAGTTATAATGTTGTTATCAATATGACTTTGAATCATTTAACATGATTGAAATATGGATAATACAATTTATTTATAAGCGTAACATGTAACGTACACGAGCACAGGAACGCCTTCACAGAGACCGAGTGGAGAGCGTTCATGTTTTACGACCCTCCTCTCGAGTACGATAAATACGGCCCGAAGCGTAACAAATATGATATATTTTTTTACACGTATAAAGGTTGGGATGTTCGATTTTAAATTTTCGAAGAATTAACGTACATCGTATACGAATTACAGGAGAAAAATAACATTTAAACACGACCCTCGGTCAATGCGGTGCACAATGTTGAAAATAAACTAGCGTAGCGTTCAAACCGTCGTTTATATTTTAATAATAACTGTACAGTATCGTCGGTGCACTTTAAGAGATTCAAGGCACAAGTGCTAATAATGAATTACATGTAAATAATGTTAGGGAACGTATTTTTTTAAGACACATGCTAGTGAAAAGTTTCAAGTTTGTGTACGAGAAAACGTCTAGCGGCAGAGCGGCTCTCCTTACGGTATTGCCAAAGCGCGTTCGATTTCACGCGCTATCCCGCGTCGCACAGCTCTATCTATCCTTTTCACTCGTTCCGCGCGCGCGCAGTAGCAGCACACGTCTGAAAAGCAAGAATAAAGATAGTTAGTTCGTTCGTCACTACGTGTATATACTAGTATCACGAGGAAGAGAAAAATGGCAGACACAGCAGTAGCATCCGAGACACCCGCGCCGGCTACGCCCGCGAAGAAGACGAAGGCGTCCGCCGCCGGCGCCAAGAAACCGAAGGCGAAGCCGACGCACCCTAAGACATCCGAGATGGTCAACAACGCCATCAAGGAGTTGAAGGAGCGAAGCGGTTCCTCCCTGCAAGCGATCAAGAAATACATAGCCGCTCAGTATAAGGTCGACGCCGAGAAATTGGCGCCGTTCATCAGGAAGTATCTCAAGAGCGCCGTAGAGTCCGGTGCCCTCATTCAGACCAAGGGAAAGGGCGCTTCGGGATCGTTCAAGTTGGAATCCAAATCGGCCGCCTCCAAGAAACCCGCCGCGAGCAAAGCTACCGCCAAGGGAGCCTCCGCCGCGTCCGCCAAGTCCAAGAAGGCGACCGCCTCCGCCGCCGCGGGCAAAGCGAAGAAAGCTGCAGCCTCGAGCGCCGCTTCGTCGCCGTCGAAGGCGAAGCCCGCCACCAAGGACAAGAAGGCCGCCGCCGCTAAGAAGAAGCCCGCCGCCAAGAAACCCGCGGCCGCCGCCAAGGGTAAAGCCGCCGCCGCACCCAAGGCGAAGAAGACGGCGAAGCCTCCGACGAAGAAGCCGAAAGCGCCCAAACCGAAGAAGGCCGCCGCCACCCCCAAGTCCAAGCCCGCGGCTAAGAAGGCGTCCGCCGGCAAGAAGTAAACGACAAGTATACGCCACCACACCGCCGCCGCCAATGCAGCAAGCAACTCGTGTCGCCCGCCGGTGTCGTCTTATGTGGTATGTGGTGCGCCCGGTGCGGTGTGTGAAGGCGACGGTTGTTGTTGTTGTTGTTGTTGTTGTCTATAAGTTATTCAACAACCGACAACATTGCTTGGCTAAAAAGTGGAAGGAAGGAAGGAAGCAAGCAAGCAAGCGTCGTCACTCACCGAAACGCCCGCGCCGGCGCGCCGCCACCATCATAACGGCCCCGAGTCAGAGGCTGCGGTTGCAGCGAACGTCGAATGTTCAACAAAAAGCCCTTTTCAGGGCTAACAAAACGTTCAAACATGTGTATTCACATGGTTTCTGTTCGAATTACGAGTCTCTCTCTATCTCCACGCAGTTTCTACCCTGAAAACGATATAAAACAAACACGTTACACTACATAATATAATTATGCTTTATAACACAACAAACACACACACACACACACACACACACACACACACACACACACACACATACATACATACACAATCCCTACGTACTTTACTTAGGTACTACTGCTGCATTACCCACCTACGCGTACGCAATACTCACACGAGTTACTAACTAAGTAACTACTTACAGGATCACTCACAAATTTAACACCACCATTTGCACACAACTAAATCTGTGTCTGAATCGCAATAAGGTATAATAATAATAATAATTATTATTATGCGTTGTTTACGTACCCGTAGGTGTTCATCCATCACTTCACTCACAGTCACAGTCGATCGTCCATTTCATTGGACCTATTTCATTCACATTGCTGCATTCAGCGGCACCTCCGTCCGCGCCGTTGTTCGTAATTTACGTACGTATAATATATGCACACGCACGCATTTAGCACCACACCTGAAACGTAACACCCACGATTGAACGTTAACTAAATAAACAAAATTTATCATATATTATCATCACCGTTAACAAACACGATATTCATTAGGTACCTTACACTAAGTTACGCTGATGTCTTATTTTACCGCCATAGTGGGTCTCTCACACGCACACACAACACACACGGCGGGCTTTCCGCGCAAACGATATTTTATTTATCACTAGGTATCACTATTGGCCGTTTGTTTCGCCCCACACATTGCATTATTTGCATTATTTTGTACCTAGGTATAATACAAAAATCGCAGCAGGACCGCCCGACTGCCCGCGACTTTTTTCCGCGCGACGACGAAACTTTTCTCTTGTTGTCTTGACTTTTGCAATTATATTTCCGTCATAGACTAGTGCAATGATAATATTCACGATATATAACAAAATGCAGCCAAACTATGAAAAGTTTTATTTTTTTATTATTACCTATTATTATTTAGTTTTCATAAGTCATTAGTCATTTAGTTGAAAAAAGAAAAAGAAAAAAAGAAGAAAAAAAAATGGGACAGTGGTAATTATCTGCATCTAGCACTCTTTATAAAATAAACATTGGACCTGGACATGCCTTGCTCTGAATACCTACACACATTCAGTCTGGGTCGGTCGGGGTGGGTTCTATTAGAGAGCGAGTGCTAACTATATGTCTGTCTCACTCTCTCTTACGTTTAAACGCTCACCCCACTATTCGGCCGGCGTGCGCGAGTATATATATTATTATTTCGATGATTTTAGAAACAGTCTCTGCTGCGCTCTCGCTCGCCGCGCCTTATAACTTATTCGTTATTCACGTTTCGTAAATCAACACTCCAAACATGTCCGGACGCGGCAAAGGTGGCAAAGTAAAGGGGAAGGCAAAGTCTCGGTCCAACCGTGCCGGTCTACAGTTCCCGGTCGGTCGTATCCACAGACTTCTGCGTAAGGGAAACTACGCCGAGCGCGTCGGTGCCGGTGCGCCTGTCTACCTCGCCGCCGTGATGGAGTACTTGGCCGCTGAGGTCCTCGAGTTGGCCGGCAACGCTGCCCGTGACAACAAGAAGACCAGAATCATCCCCAGACATCTCCAGCTGGCGATACGCAACGACGAGGAGTTGAACAAGCTCCTCTCCGGCGTGACCATCGCCCAGGGTGGTGTGCTGCCCAACATTCAGGCGGTGCTGTTGCCCAAGAAGACCGAAAAGAAGGCTTAAGCTTTTCATGTACACGTATCCGAACGTGCACACTATGACGTCACACAGAGGCACTCGTGTGTTACGCTTCATATACAAAAGGCCCTTTTCAGGGCCACAATATGATTCTGATATTTTATAAAATGTTTCTTGGAGATTGACTCATACAATTAGTACATACCTACATGATAACGTACAATACACACACGCCCACATTGCCATACGAAATCGTCGATACATACATAATATATGTGTATATATATATATATATATATATATATATATATATATATATATATAATACATATACATACCATGTGTACCCAGTAGTGTAGGTAATGAAAGTGAACGAGTCAAGAAATTATATAAATTACCATTGCAATTATGAAATTATACAAAATTGAAAGGAGGTGCCCAATGAATTATATTCTGTGTATTATAGACGGGTAAGTATATATTATAAGTAGATTATTATTGGTGAATTTAATAAAAAATGGTACAAACACGATTAGTATTGATATTATCAAAAACGCAATGTTTACTACTCATACAATCTATAAAAGAGCGACATGGTGATATGTATCTGTCTCGTTTCAACCGCATGTGCAGAACTTTTTGAGCGAGAGGACGAATTAGAGCGAGACGGAAGACGTTGGAGCGACGCTATTGGTCGCCAATGTAAAGCTCAGTAGTCGAGTATTCGACCCCCGTGAATCGAGGTATACCCATATTTTTGTCTGGGCTACGACACATTCGCTCGCATCTCCCAACGGTGCACGCGTCGTTTGCATATAAGCCGATTGTTTAGTACACACTCAACTCTCAACCATGCCGCCCAAGACAAGTGGAAAGGCCGCTAAGAAGTCCGGCAAGGCCCAAAAGAACATCTCTAAAACCGACAAGAAAAAGAAGAAGCACAAGAGGAAGGAGAGCTACGCCATCTACATCTACAAGGTGTTGAAGCAGGTGCACCCGGACACCGGCATCTCCAGTAAGGCCATGTCTATCATGAACTCGTTCGTGAACGACATCTTCGAACGCATCGCCGCCGAAGCCTCTCGCCTCGCCCACTACAACAAGCGCTCCACCATCACATCGAGGGAGGTGCAGACCTCCGTCAGGCTCCTGCTGCCCGGTGAACTCGCCAAGCACGCCGTGAGTGAAGGCACCAAGGCGGTCACAAAGTACACCAGCTCAAAGTGAATTCGGTTAATTAATGTTAACCGATTCGCCGTGTCTCGTAACTCGTTACACGCGCACTGGTGTGTGCGTGTGTGCGGGCACGACACTGAACCAAAAGGCCCTTTTCAGGGCCACAAAATGCATATCGAAAATTACAATGTTTCTTGAAGATGACGTCTCAGATAAATATTATTATTATTATAGCGTAAATAAATAAATATATGAATGAATGACATGAAGTTAGAAACTTTTACGCGCAGCATAGGTAGTTGTACGCGTGCGCGTGCTTATGTATGTATGTATGTAACGAGTGGATATAAAATACATTGTGTACGTATGACTTAATTATTATTATTACATTATTTAGACAACACAGAGCGCACTGCAACAACATTAGGTGTTCAATAAGAGACAAAAGATAAAAATAAAAACGTTACGTCGCAGGTTGTGATGATGTAAAAAAAAAAAAAAAAAAAAAAAATAGGTTCGTACCTATGTACAATGCAAATATAATAATATAAACGATAACGACACCGCGACGGCATAAAAAAAAAAAAAAAAAAAATATGTGTACATACGTGTGCATCAAATGTAATATGTGCGTGCATTAAGATTGATTTCCTTATTATCATTTTAATATAGTATCTACCTACCTAAACAAGTACCTACACAGGCAAAATAGTAAGAATGACGATTCACCGAGTAAAATACAACAACACCAGTGGGAAAGGAATGGCGCGTTTGCGCGCTAGAAAGGGACGGTAGACGGTGAGCGAGCGAGAGCGACGCCTCGTCCGTGTATAAATATAGACTTGTGTCCGTATGTGTTTTTATTATACGTCAGTACGTCGTACGACACGTAACCTCCGTAGTCGCGTTGCACCCAACTCTCGTGTGTGTAAACTTACTTTAATTAACAATGGCACGTACGAAGCAGACCGCTCGTAAATCCACCGGTGGCAAAGCCCCGAGGAAGCAGCTCGCCACCAAGGCGGCTCGCAAGAGCGCGCCCGCCACCGGTGGTGTCAAGAAGCCCCATCGCTACAGGCCCGGCACCGTAGCCCTTCGTGAGATCCGTCGTTACCAGAAGAGTACAGAGCTGTTGATCCGCAAGCTGCCGTTCCAGCGTCTCGTACGTGAGATCGCACAGGACTTCAAGACCGACCTGCGTTTCCAGAGCTCCGCGGTGATGGCCCTCCAGGAGGCGAGCGAGGCTTACCTAGTCGGTCTCTTCGAAGACACCAATCTGTGCGCCATCCACGCGAAACGCGTCACCATCATGCCAAAGGACATCCAATTGGCGCGCAGGATCCGAGGAGAGCGCGCTTAAGCAGCGAGCGGTCGCTTGCATAACGTTCGCCGGCGGCGCGAACCGCGTCCGCGTGGCAAACGTTGTTCAATACAATTATTCACAAAAGGCCCTTTTCAGGGCCGCATATGATTCATGAATGTGTGTTTTAATTAATTAAACACTAAAAGTTTCTTTGAGACGAGACGCACAGTATACTCACGTACTTGCTCATAGATCGGTATCTTACATAAATATGATCATAAGGGATAACTAACCTATTATTAATGTGTGACAATACAGACAATACGCAGATACCTACGGAACCGCAATATACTCGTAGTAATTACTTATATTATATGTATTATGTCGTTTATCTCGATATATACACCGTTGCATGATATAAATGATTCACATCGTCCAGTATGTAGTGAGTACCTACATATTATGATAGTACAGGTAAGGTACGGTAATTGTATTAACACCGATATTATAACCATACGTGTATGCGTGTGACATGAGAGAAGAATAAACAACGGACGATATATGATATTAATAATTATTAGGTATTTATTTTTGTTAATATTGTTATGTATAAATTTTTAAAAAATCGTCACCCGAAACACGAACAGACCGATTTGTAAACAATCGTCTGTCTCTATCGCACCGTCGCACGCAACGCTACGTGTGATCGAGTGTACGGCCCCCTCCCCACTACGCCTGTAGCCTACCCGTTGTCTCTATGGAATCGTATAAATATCGGAGCACCGTATATTTAGTGAGTCAGTTACGCGCTACCCGCCTAACGTTCGTTAGTCCGTCGTACAAAAGAACAATCTTGTAACAATTCAACATGACCGGTCGCGGTAAGGGAGGAAAGGGTCTGGGGAAAGGAGGCGCCAAGCGTCACAGGAAGGTGCTCCGTGATAACATCCAAGGTATCACGAAGCCAGCGATCCGTCGTCTCGCTCGCAGAGGTGGCGTGAAACGTATCTCCGGTTTGATCTACGAAGAGACCCGCGGTGTGCTCAAGGTGTTCCTAGAGAACGTGATCCGTGACGCCGTCACCTACACCGAGCACGCCAAGAGGAAGACCGTCACCGCCATGGACGTGGTCTACGCTCTGAAACGCCAGGGGCGCACCCTGTACGGTTTCGGAGGTTAAATAACCATACCTACCCACCCACCCCGGTCGGTGTGTGTGTCGTGTGGTGCATCATCGCCGCCGCTCGCCGATTTATAATAAAAAGGCCCTTTTCAGGGCCGCACAAGTTTCGTTGTTTAAAAATTGACTGTTTCTTTCGAAGACGAAGTTGCAGCACTCTATGTACATACCTATACATTACTTGGCATACATACATCACACTCGAGATTATTTCCACATTGACGAGACGAGACTGGACGAGAACGCATGCTACTCGAACTC